>VZSF01004330.1:30187-49757 GCA_013398295.1 Chionis minor
CCCCCCCCCCCCCCCCCCAAAAAAAAAAAAAATTTGTTTTGGAAGACAAGTGACTATTAGAGGGAGAAAGGAAAAATAGTTTTCCCTTCTAAGAATTTACCAAGTATTGCAGTCTTTAGAAAATGCTTTGTCATAAAATATAATAGATGCATTTGCTCTTTTTATTCCATAGTTCCCTGCTAATTTAAAAAAACAACCAACCAACCAAACAAAAAAACCCAAAAAAACCCCAAACAAAACCCAGGACTATTGCAAGGATGACGTTCCTAATTATACAGCAGCCTCTGATTTCTGAAGATATTTAGGGCCACAAAGATGATCAGAGGGCTGGAGCACCTCTCCTGTGAGGACAGAGTTGGGGTTGTTCAGCCTGGAGAAGAGAAGATTCCAGGGAGACGTTATAGCTGCTTTCCAGTATCTGAACGGGACCTAGAAGAAACCTGGAGAGGGTCTTTTTACAAGGGCATGTAGTGATAGGATGAGGGGTAATGGTTTCAAGCTGGAAGAGCGTAGATTTAGATTAGATATTGGGAAGAAATTCTTTACTGTGACGGTGGTGAGGCACTGGAACAGGTTGCCCAGGGAAGCTGTGGATGCCCCATCCCTGGAAGTGTTCAAGGGCAGGTTGGATGGGGCTTTGAGCAACCTGGTCTAGTGGGAGGTGTCCCTGTCCATGGCCGGGGGGTTGGAACTTGATGATCTTTAAGGTCCCTTACTACTCTAACCATTCTGTTATTCTATGATGTTTTTAAAACCTTAAAACATAAGATAAAATACTCATATATGTTGATGATACTGTGCCTGTTTATGTCCAGGCCTTCTGGATTTGTTGTTACTGTGCTCCAGACTGCTGAACTGCTCCTGCCTGGACTTCTGTTTCTCTCTTCCTTTTTTTTGTCATTTTCCATGGAAGAAACTCTATTGACTTCCTCAGAATTGTCTCTGATTTACACAATTGCAAGGGAGGCCAGAGTTCTGGGGTGTTTGGTTTTTTTCTTTTTTCTGTGTGTTTGCACTGTATTCAAAGTGCACTTGATAGTAAGTGCAGAGCTGTTTTGTCTTGCTTCTGTGTCTCTAAAATGAACTGTTGAAGGAAACTATTAATGAAGCTTCACTAGCTTAATCTTGTCTTTAAAGTTAACATCACTCTTAAACTTGTAACTCTTTAGCTGTATTACGTTGAACTAGAAATAGTTTAAGGAAAATGAATAGGAAAGCAACTGGTGCTGAGAATGCTTTGCAATTGGCAGAGCAACCAAAAAATTGTTTAAATTTGTTTATGCTGCAGCATGTCTCTGTAAACACTGCCTAAGTCAGCTTGTTTTTGAAGTAAGCTTAAGAAAAAGTAATTTCATTGAATAACATGCTACAGAAAAGGCATAAATCTGTGTGTTGCACTGACAAGTATGAGAGTATATATTCCTTTTTCTAATTCTAAATTCACACTTTCCCACTTAATTTAACTTGAAGGGAGTTTTTCCATTATATCAGATTTTTTTTTTTATGCTTTAAAACTCCAAATAAAATTTTCAGAAGTGCAAGAATTTCCCTGAAGCATTTGCAAAGCAAATGCTGCAGAATGGTATTGGCAGCAGATGAAAAAGTTTAATCAATTATTGTATTCTCATTGCTGCGGTTGGCACGCATAAAGTTAAGGATGTGAGTAGTGGTGAAAGGGCAAATTGGATTTTTAGTAACTAATTTAATTATTCAAAGTAATTCCAGGCAGACTCTGTAATACTAAGCAGTCTGTGATTATTACTTTGGCAAAGAAAAAAAAAAGTGCATTTTAAAATGATGTTTTAAAAAAAAAAAAAAGTAGTTGTCCTCTATGATCCCTTTGGAAATCCCTCTCTCACCCCTGCAGTTTTTCTCTGCAAGCACAATTGCCTGGAAATGACCTTTTTGGTTTGATCCTTTCAATTTACAGTTAAAAGATTGGAGGAACTGGGGTTTTCTTCATGAGCATGAAATTTTGCAAGATCTGTGGTGGTTTTTTTGTAGCCAGGTTCAGCCCAAGTGTGACTGTGCTGCGTGTCTTCCTAATTTATTGTAGCACTTCCCAAGTGCTTTCGAGTGTGCTTGCTGTTTTGACGTAACACAAACAACTGTAGAAAGAGTACATATTTTCAAAACTACATGTAGTTATTCAAGAGGTCTTTTTTGGTATGACATAATCGGTATTTATCTGCAGTGCTGAGCAGCTCTTCAGGTGAAGCAAAACCCCCAATCCTCTCTTTATTTTTGTTATTAAAATACTTTTCCCATCAAATGAGATAGTATGCCCTTGAGATTAAAAGCTTAAAGCAGAAAGTTTTTACAAAGTATGAGACTGAAGGGATCAGTGAATTTAAAGCGTTTAAAGTTTATCTTTATACCTACGGAATTAAGCAAATGCAGAAGCGATGCAAAGCTGAAATACAGTTTTAAAACTTTCTGAAGTTTTGTCTACAGTCTGTCCTCTCTAAAGGACATGTAGTCTGAGAAAGGAATTTCTTTCTTTTTTTGGGTCTCTTTCCAAATTTTAACCCACTGTCTCATCAGTGATGCGATTTAGGGGGTCTCTCCAGGCTGTAGTGCCCGATTACAGGGTTCTGTGCTGTCTTTGTTTCTGATGCAACGTAAATGTTTCTGAATAAATGAAACAGGGCAGCGTTAACAGCCATAACAGAAAAAAATTAGGTGGCGCTTTCAATTTTTTTAAACTAAGTTGAGAAAATCAATTCCTGTGTTAGGACTTTTTTCTCCACAATCAAAATCTGCGTTGGTTGCTTTTTTAGGGAGAATGGGGAGGCATGTTGAAGGGGAATGGTGCATCAGTTGACCAGGTTTTGCTTTTGGCTTCTGAGTCATTCCTTTTGCTTTTAGTGTCTCAAATTACCTTTTTTTTGCCAGTGGCAGGTCTTGTCTGTCTCTGACAAATGACGCTGCCCCAGGCTTGAGTGCCTGGGGAATTGCGTCGGTGTAAAAGTGCTGGAGTAGGGAGTTATCAGGCATCTGATACCTAACTTACCTTTATATGCCCTAAGGAAGTACTGGGATCCAGAAGCTCCCTAACCTAGCAGCCTAACAGAAACTCAGAGGTGCCTGCTGCCCCCATGGCATCTCCCTGCATGGCTTGGACGTTTCATAAGCATAAATACTTTTTCTTTTGCTGACGTTTAGAATGGACCTCCAGTGGGCAGGTGGGTTCATGGCTCTGAGCTGAGCCTTGCTCCAGCAACACCTCAGTTTCCCGAGTGGCCTAATCCTGCAGAAATGTTCAACTCCTTCCAGTAACCTCCTGTTCCCCCTCCTCCCACTATAGGAAGTGCAGATGGAGCTGTTTAACTTATTTGAAGTGGTTGCTGATGGGGTTTGCTTATATATTATGGCAAGAGGAGTGGTGGATAAGTCACACGTACGTGAAAAGCTGTGGTTTTGTGGCTGTTATCTGCTTGTGACTGCCGTCTGCTTACTTACTTGCCTAGCCTGCGTGACTAACCATTTCCCACACTGGAAATAACCCCACTCTGCTTAGTATTTCCCAGGTTTAGGTTTTCCAAATTTGAAGTATGCAGATATACTGAAAACATAACGAAACTGAAAAAAACAGAAATAAAATTCACACCACGCCCCCCCCTTCTCTTTTTTTTTCCGTGTTACGGTCAAGCAGTGACCGGTGCAGTCTAGTCAGATGGATGCTGAATTGGGAAGAATGCTGTGATTGTCTTGAATCACTTGCAAAAAATCCTGCAGAGCTCTTCCATCTTTCAGGGGGGGAAAAAAAAAATCCTAATGGACAAAAGCAAAAATGAAAAGCCTTAATCCAAAGGCTGGCTTTGTACAGAAGGATTTTTAAAAAGCATCAAAATTAAATTAAAGGTCCTGCTGTCTCAGCCATAAACCATGACAATAAATGCGGGATAACCCCTTTTTTGTTCGTTACTATTTTTGCAATTAGTTCACTTTTTCTCCTGCAGAGAGGCTGCATGAAAGATCTTGTTATTTGTGGCTGTGATAAAATATGCTGGCTCAGCCCGCCTGAAGAAACAGAAGCCTTGGCAGGAATGCTGATTACCATGACAATCTAAGCAGTCTAGAGCTGTGGTTTGTGTGGGTTTTATCATAAAGATACAAAATGTGCCCTGGATGGTAGAAAAGCTGATAATATCATCATGACTCAGGAGATCTCGTCGTCCTTGCAAGGCTTTGTTTTTCATACTGTGTTACCTGAAGGTGGGGTGGGGGAACCCCGTCAACTTCACATGCGTATTTTTATAACATATTGGTGTATTTACATATTCATCTATTTTAGTACGTATTTTTATGCTATAGTTACGTGGAGGTTCTGTTATAATGTGAAATATGTTGTTGAACACTTGTATAAAAGTTAGGTGTCCGTCATGAACTTGAGGAAGAGCTTGGGAGGAAGGTCAGCTGGGACAGAAAATTTCTACAGATTACACTTCTGCCTCAAGGGAACGTCCGGTAAGAGTTTCTCCTCCAGAAGGTGGGAGAGCAACTAAGGCAGGTCTAGGCAGGGAGGGATGAACCCCCTTTTTTTTTTTTCGGTAGCTGCAGTGAAGGCTTCTGGAAGCAGGGAGGAGACTGGTGGGTTTGGGCATCCCTCCCTGCAGCTGCTCTGGCTGTGCCTCCTCCATGCAGCGTCTCTGACAGAAGCTTTGGATGCTGCAGGCAGGGCTTCTCGCAAGGCCAGCACACAGCAAAACCAGCGGTAGATAAGGCAGCGAGGGCTTTAAATCTTCATGGGTTCTCAAGACTGCTGCAAGTAAGAAAAATATGGAGGGAAACTGCCTGGCACTTCTTCCTGTTCCTCCCCAGCCCCATGTGCGGCAACAGATCTGTGCTGCAGGATCTTTGCAAACAAAGACACAAAAAAACCCCCACACTCCCACTTCCTATCTGTATTACAGTGTAATTATTTCAGCCATTACTTCTTCAAAGGTAAGAACTGAAAAGTCAGCCCCTCCACCTCCACCAAAGTGCACTTCATGTGCGGTAACAGGGCAGATAGTGTGTTGCATGAGGTTGTTGGTTTAAAACTATCTCAGATTGGACTAGGAAAACCAGTCTGCTGGTCTCTCAGGACATGTCTGAACAAAGTTACTGTCACTAGCATTTTGACACTTACGGAAGAATAGGCTTAGAAGTTTGAGTTAGAAAGGAAAAATGGCTTGAAGTTATAAACTCACAAAGTCTCTGTGCGAATAAATTAATCTGTGACCTTTTCTTGTTTAAAGAATCAGCTACTTAAATGTTTTCCTAAAAATGTTTTGGTTCATTACGTCAAAAGCAAGGATATTTGCGTTATCACTTCTTACTTGCTTTCCAAGTAATTTCATTGTTTACTCTAAAGAATTTATTGAAAACTGCATGAGGTTACCAACATGTCAAGGAGCTTTTGTTCTGTTCCAGTAATGTAAAAATCTAAGGCTTCATTGTATAAGCTTCATTTGTAATGGAAGTGGAACGCTTACTGGTCCTGTGAAATCATTATTAAGAGCAAACAACCAAAAGCACATCTTTCCGAACAGTTCTAGAGCATGAACCAAAAGCCACGGGTACGAATGATGAAGAGGAGGACGAAGGAGAACAATTTGACTTTGACAGTGGAGACGAGATACCAGAAGCAGACAGGCAAGCCCTTGTGCCGCCTCCTCCTGATCCTGGAAATAACATAGAGCACCAAGAGGCTAATGCCACAGGTGAGTCAGCCCATCAAAGTTGCTGAATAGTTCAATACTGATTATAGGATGCCTTCTCTTGACAATGCAGTAAAAATACTTGTAAAAAGAGGTTTCTATGGAAATGCCATACAGGCGTGTTGAATATTCCTGCTAGTTACACTCATGGGAGATCTGACAAGACAAATGATCGTCACATGTAATTCCTGTGAGGTTTCCCATCGAAGTGTGACATCCAAACCAATGGATTGGTCGCGGTCACAGTGCCGTGCTACAGGAGAGCTTTATGCCCTTGTAGCTCTAATGGCATGTGAATGGCTCAAGATAAGCTGTTTTCTCATCTGATCTTAAGGTGACTTGCATAAAAGTGGAGTCTGAATGTATGAATTTTGTTTATAAACAGAAATCTTACTTTATTAAACATTAAAAGATTTGTGACAACTCATGCAGATGTTCCCAGTGCTGATGTGTTGTCTGGAAATCACTTTATTCTGCTCAAAATGACAACAGCTGATTTTGCTGACTTTGATCCAGTTTTCTTTTGTAAGTGGAGTCATTGTTCTTTTGGCAATTATAGATAACTCTTCAGGTGACTTTGCAGTGTGACAGCCTGGAACTTAACACCATCTTTCCCTGAAAACCTGGTGCTTGCTCACTGTTTTGTGAAGTTGTACTTACAGCTCAGAAACTTTTCATCGCTTGGGGTGCAGTTCTGCATGCACCTTGCTTCAGAGGGGCCTTTTGTTTTGCTGTACCTCAGCTTGTCTCAAGAAATACCAGGAACTTTGTGTAACAGAAAATAATTTATTGTCAAAGAGGAAAACTTGGAAACTTATTTTCTTTCCCCTTTTCTTAACAGAGCATTTTCAGGACTGTTCTTTGAGGAGCGTCCCTCCAGTGAACTTTTTTCTCTTTATGGCTATTCCAAAAGTGTTCCTTGTGTTGGTGTTTAAAGGATCCAAATTCATCTAGAATCCAGGTTTTAATCTGCAGGGTTTAAGGCTGTTTTGAGCCATGTTCTTATGACAAGCAAAAGAGGACCCTGGCTACTTGTCAGAAATCCTCCTATTCGGGATTTAGAATCCAGTTACTGTTTTTCTGTAGGCATCCTTGTAACCCAGCTTGTTTTGCTGCTCTTGCATTCCTCCTCTGTAAAACAGGGAGGATAGCACTACTGTGTGGGAATTCTGAGAGTCATAGATTGTAAGCAGCTTGTACAGTAAGGATCATATTAGTGTTTAGGATATTTTCTAAGAGCAACATTAAGCAGATTGAACAGGTATGAAAAATAAAACTCTATTTCATTGTTTCATTTTTTTCAACTAAAGGGGCTGATAATCTAGAAAACAGCGAGAAGCTACAAACATCAGAACTTGCTGTGGAAGGCACTCCAGCCAAAGTAAATCCGTACTCGGTTATAAATATTTCACCAATCCAAGACAAGGATCCATCCTCATCACCAGAACCAAGTCCTCAAGACGAATGTGCGAGTCCAAATTTGTCTGGTGGCTATTCTGTTCCTGTCCCCTGTGGCTATGCTGTGCCATCTAATTTACCTTTGATACTGCCAGCATACTCCAGTCCTGTCATAATACGCAGTGTTTCCGTAGATGAAGAAGGTACTGCATTTACTCACTTTACTTTATTTGAAGGGGGATCCTTGTTTAATTTGGGGTACCTGTGCTGTTTTGTAAATGCTTGTGTAGCACGCAGCCTGGATATGTGGGGGAGATTTTACGTCCAAACAAAAAAAGATCTCTGTCCTACAGTGTGAACTAAAATTGGTCAGACTTGGAATAAAAATGTCATTTTATTTTTATTTTTTTAAAAAAGTTCCTACAGGGCTCTGCTTGCCATGCCAGGATTGAGATACTTAAGTAAAGATGTGTAAGAAAAACCACGTTGTGCAGTCAGTTCTTTCTCAGCCCTCTTGAAGCTGGTGATGCTTGACCTTTGTTTTGCTGCTGTATGCATATAGCACAAGGGAGGACTCCTGTCTTGTCTTGCCATTAAGAATGATTAATACTAATTCCCATTGAATGTCAGGAACTAATTTCCAGAGCCATAGGTCAGTGTTCAGGTCAAATGGTTTCATCTCATACCTTATCATGCGTTAGGTCCTGGCAGAGTTCCTATCCCTTTTACCTTTTCTATATGTGTTTCTGTTTGTTTATTTTCCAATCCTTGTGGATTTAGAATTCATGTGTGATTGATTTTTTTTTTCCTTGACAATTTGATGAATGCTATTTGTCGTTTAGTACAATTTTAAGACAGAAGAGGAAACTTGAAATGGAAATAACTATGCATTGTTACAGAAACAGGAACAATTCCCTATTTTGTAGCCAAAATTGGCAAAGCTGACAGCTCAATGTCAAGAGAGCAGGAGGAATGGAAAGCTCCCCATATCCTGCCTCTTTTTTCTTTCTTGTATTTAGAATATACTATTCTTTAGCTAAGCAGCAATTCTACTGTAATTCCATGTACGTTAATACTTTTTTTTTTTTTTTTGGCAGCCTATGCTGTCTACCATCATTAGTAATATTGGCAAGTAAAAGCGAATGTGTTTGTGTGGTTGTTATTACCTGTAGAGAAATACATGTTTGAGAGATTAGACTTAAATGCATCAGACGTTGTAATTTCCTCTTAACAGCTCTTATACCAAATTGCTGTGTCTCTGAATTTTTTCATTTGCAAAAATGGGTAGAGTGAAGAAACTTCTAAATTTTCTGAGATGTGTTTGAGATAAAAATATTGTGTAGAAGTATATTACTCATTAACAATGAAGTAGTAAAATCAGTTTCTTGTGCTAAACTGAGCTGTGCATTTGAACTACACTGACATTTTATTCCAAACATTTTGTTGATTTATTTTTTTTTCTACTTAGCAGGTACACAGTCAGCAACTGAAGAATGTCATAGTAATTCTGTAAACTCAGAGGAGCCTCAAAATAGGTGATTTCCAGTTCAGTATGTTTTAGTGATCTGTAAAACCTTTATTCCTAAGAAAGCTTACATTTGATAAGTATTTTAATTTTTGTGTGTGAAAATGACTATTTTCATTTTCTGAACTCTGTAACTCTGGTTGTGTACCAAAATCAGCACTGGTTGAGGTTTTGTCTGTATGACTCTGTGTGACATTTTTGAAGGAACTAAATTTAATTTTTATAGAGTCATAGCAATGCCAGCTGCAACAGGCTGTTGGAGATCTTGTAGTATTGCCTGCTGCTTTCAGCAGGACCACTGCCAGCATGCCATTAGCTCAGTCATGGTCTCGGTATTTGAGCCTTGAAAACCAACAAGGATGGAGGTGCTGCAGTTTTCCTGGGCAGTCTTCCCTGCTATACTACCCTTTGGCAATTTTTTTTTTCCCTGATGTCCAAACCAAATCTTCCAATGTATAGTTCGTTGACCATCTTAACCTTGTGTATCATCTGGCACTGAAAAAAAACAGCCCCCAAAACAAAACCAAACAAACAAAAAAAAACCCAACTCCAACTCCATCACCTCTGTAGCTCTCTTTCGGGTAGTTGTAGCTGCTGTTGGATCACCCCATAGCATCCTTTTCACCAGACTAAATAAGCTCCATGTCTCCCACCTATTTCCTTGTAGGCCATGTGCTTTAGTCCTCAACTCCAATTTCTCCACATCTCTCCAGAGGTAGCTTCTCCAGAGGTAGCTTCTCCAGAGGTAGCTTCTCCAGAGGTAGCTTCTCCAGAGGTAGCTTCTCCAGAGGTAGCTTCTCCAGAGGTAGCTTCTCCAGAGGTAGCTTCTCCAGAGGTAGCTTCTCCAGAGGTAGCTTCTCCAGAGGTAGCTTCTCTTTCCCCACAACTCTCTAGAAGCAGAGTGTTGGGAATCCAAAACTGGACATGCTGCTGCAGGTTCAGCCTTGCCAGCACCAGTCAGAGAAGGGTAACAGCCTTGTCCAGCCCAATGGCTTCTGGTGTAGCCCAGAACTTCTCTAGTCTTACTTACAGTGAAAGAACAGCTCTCACTTCACTGCTTTCTAAGAGGGAGTTTCCTGTGTACTAGTAGAAGACTTCAAAGGCAAAATATTTCTTGAGATGTGAAGGGAAGTGTTACCAATTTCTTGACTAAAATTGTCAGACTGCTAAATAGAATTGATTATTAATCTCCTAATGAAGCAGCATTTTCAAGTAATCGGTGGTCTTGGGGTGGGAACTGGAAGGCAGCAAGATATTTATTGTCTTCACAGTTGTTTAAAAACATTGTGGTGTAGCTTTTAATGCTTTTATTTTATGGCCTTTTTTCAAGTGAAGATAACCAGGCCAAGAGGGAGGATGATGCTCTGGCGAAGTGGGTTGCAGATCCTGCAAATACAGCATGGATGGAAAGTAAGTATCAGTGAGCACTGAAGTACACCAGTAGAAAGGTCAGTTTTAGGCTGTGATCAACAGTATTTGTGTATCTCTACACACATACATATTTTACAGGAATGTCCATCTACACTTTCATTGCATTTTCTCAGATGTGTTCCAGAACCGATTTATAACAGTTAAAACATCCACCAGTGTAACGAAATTGTGTATTTTAAAATAAAGTTAACATTGGACAGCCGGCTGAATATGAGCCAGGAGTGTGCCCCCGTGGCCAAGAAGGCCAACAGCATCCTGGCTTGTATCACAAACAGTGTGGCCAGCAGGAGCAGGGAAGTGATTGTCGCCCTGTACTCAGCACTGGCGAGGCCCCACCTCGAATACTGTGTTCAGTTTTGGGCCCCTCACTGCAAGAAAGACATTGAGGTGCTGGAGCGTGTCCAGAGAAGGACAATGAAGCTGGTGAGGGGTCTGGAGTACAAGTCTTACGGGACGCAGCTGAGGGAAGTGGGGTTGTTTAGTCTGGAGGAAAGGAGGCTGAGGGGAGACCTTATCACTGTCTACAACTACCTGAAAGGAGGTTGTAGCGAGGTGGGGGTCAGTCTCTTCTTCCAAGTAATAAGCAATAGGACAAGAGGAAATGGCCTCAAGTTGTGCCAGGGGAGGTTTAGCTTGGATATCAGGAAAAATTTCTTCACTGAAATGGTTACCGAGTATTGGAACAGGCTGCCCAGGGAAGCGGTGCAATCACCATCCCTGGAGGTATTTAAAAGACAGATAGACGTGGTGCTGAGGGACATGGTTTAGTGGTGGTTATGGCAGCATTAGGTTGATGGTTGGACTCGATGATCTTAAAAGGTCCATTGTAACCTGGACGATTCTATGATTCACTTTTCCATGGAGTGCTTTATGGAGTCTATAGAATTGTTTGTCACTGTCTTAAGAAAATTGGCTCCATCGCTACGTCATCTACAGTGGAAGTTTGCTCAAGTTTAGAGTCTGCTCTGTGGATGTATATGAAATTGTTCTTCTCGTGCAGTAATTGGCAAATAAATTCTTGGAGAGGGTGGAAGGGAAGGAGCTGACACTTTGTCTTAGTGTGTGCCTTTGGCTTTTAGCTGGCAGCTGCATTTTAAGCCAGAATAGAGACCATGTGGTTTGAGGACAGGTTATCCTGCCTGTTCTCAGCTGTTCCTGCTGGACTGGAGGTTCATCTTACATGTCACTTGAAGAGACTGCAGAATTTGCATCCTTGTTCTGCCTCTTAATGTACTACCATGATCATTACATTATTTAGTTTTGGTTCTCTTTAAAAAAATGTCTATTACGGCTTCTCTATAGCTGTTTAGTAAGGCAGTGAACAGCCCTCAACAATAAGAACAAACCATACTGCTGTAAAAAGAAGGGAGAAATCTTGGCTGTTGAAGCGGATTTCTGTTTTCAGGCTACCAAAGGTCATCACAAATAATGCAGATAAAATTTCACAAATACTTTATGCTGGTCTTGTGCATTGTTGTGTTATTTGAATGATGAACAGATGTACCAGCAAAATGCTAATAGAGGGAGTCATATCTCCATTTTATTCAAATGTGCCAATATAACCAAAATACTCTATTGTATTCTAAAGAATTTCAGTTGAAAGGGGTCTACAATGGTCACCTGGTGCAACTGCCTGACCAATTCAGGGCTGACAAAAAGCTAAAGTATGTTATTAAGGGCATTGTCTCTTAAACACTGTTTGTTGGTCCCATTCAAATTTTAGGGAGTTTCTCATTTGTTGTTTTTTTTTCCTTTTTCTGTTTTGCTTTTAGACCCAGATGAAGTAATTTATGATGATGTGCCAAGAGAAAATTCAGACTCTGAACCAGGTTTGAGGTCTTTGTAATACAGACCATGTTGAAAGTAATGTAATATAGAATTATGTTCATGCATACTGAATAGATACATTCATTAAGTACCTAAAAATATATGTAAATGGAATTAACACTGTGTCAATCTTACAAAGTTCAGAATCAAACTATCTCTAGAAAGACTTTGTCTTAGTAGGTCTCCTACAGCACTCTTCTCAGAAGATTAATTCTGTTTTGTTTGATAAATACTGTCTGAGAAACTGTACTGTTTGAGTACTCTGTATATTAGAGAATTAGAGTGTTGGATGTTGTAGCTATAGTGACCTAAACAAAGCAAGGTAGGAAGGAAAAGGGGTTTTTAAATAGTGAAATAATGTATGATAATTCATTGTTGTCATGACTGTACAGAGAACTGCTCTATTCTTGAAAGTCTTCCTTCAACATAAAAGTAGATGCAGAGCGGCAGTTTACCATCTTGATTGTGACTCTACAGAAATGTTTTATTTCAGCTTTGGAGTGGTCCAGCTCCTGACAGTGTGACCATGTTTGGAAGGGACAGAATAGATCTTAAAGTAGTTGCTGGAGCCAATGTTTTACATTTACTGGGAATGGTGGAGTTAGGGCTCAAGAAGTGTTCCAAGGCCAGGGTTGAGCAACTGTAGTGGAAGGCACGAGTTCTTGCTCAGGTTTGTTTTGCAGTTTTTGGTTGTAGTGAAGACTGTGCTTAAAGCTTGGTTGCTACTAGCTGATTTTGTGCTTGAGTGGATTGGCTTATTAGAAACTTGGCATCTACTTGTCATGGCTTTCAGAGGGTGTAGGTTTTTGATACTGAAGTTGTTAATGATTCAAGAAAGCACTTAAGCTTTCTTGTGTGAAAACCACGCTTATCTTTAAAGCTGTAACATTTTAATTTCTTGTCCTTAATGGTGTTCAGGCAAGGTGTTTTACGAGTTATTACTGAAATTTGTTTCATTTATTATTTGAAAGTATTAAGTTGCATTTGTGACTTGAATGCTTTTATTATGGGAAGCTCCTGCAGTGGCCTGTGCTGCTCTGCGCAGGGACATCTTTGCTCTGTCACTGCTCAGGAAACATGTCCACCAAGGCCAAGAGGCTGAGCTGGGGAGGGATATGGGATGTGGAGCAAAGCTCTGCTGAGCATCTCGTTCAGAATTTTCAGCTTAACCCAGAAGATGTTAATTAAAATTTTGGCTTTCCACTTGTCCCCAAAGACATGGAAAGATTATGAGAAAATGGATCGTGAGGGAATTTAATCTTTGTATGTTCATGATCTTGATGTTTATTATTTGTATATTTTGTCAGGGGGACAAAACTATTCCAAAAAAGTTTGCAGTCAGAGCTCAATCTGCATTAGCATGTGGGCAAGATATGTCCGCCAAATCACTGGGTAAATCCTGCCTTAATAATGGCATTGCAAAAGTCATAGACTTTATATAAGTCTTGGCTTATTTTGGCTTACTATGATGATTCTCTTAAATTAATCATTGTGCTAGATTACCTCTAAAATGTCTTCTTCAGTAAGTATGTCTTTAAGATAGTCTTGATATTCATAGAGGTTTAAAAAAGTTCTTAAAACCTGATTCTTCCAAACTGGAGGAGATTCCTTCGTGTTAGTTATAAATTATATAATTAACGTTAATATTAAAATATTATTATTGGTCAAAATGCAGTTTTTAAATCACAGAATCCAGGGTTTAGATGGATGTGTAAAATATGTCAGCTTTTCTTGGTATTTTTTCTTGATTAAAAAAAATTTCAATCTTAAAATGAAAGCATAACTTTTGTTTACTGAATTTAATATGAGACAGTTTTAAATGCTGCATTATAACTTCTGACCATAGGGATCCCTGGCAGAAGTGTCCACACTTCTCTACTTAGAGCGAGAAATGATGCTGCATGTAGAGTGCATGCCTGTCTCCCGATAAGTAATTTGCACTAGAAGTTTCCCATTTTGTTTTGAGTTGGTTTGTCATACTTGGCATCTGTGCCAATGGAAAGACCTGTGTCTTTAACAGGTGGTCCTTTGGTCAGCCTTTGCCATAGAACTTTCTAGATCTTGAAAAGGTTAACATTTCAAGCTCTTAGACTAGATTCTGGGCGAAGTAACCTGCAGACATAGGAGACTCCTAGTGACTGGTGGAGTTGCAAGAAAGACAAGTCAGAAAATATGATCAGGTAACGTGTTTCTTGGTCTAATCTATTCTGCTTGAAGTAGTGACACTTTAGCTTGAGTCTTGCAAGGCTTTAACATTTGTGATTTGAGCTGATGATGATGATGTTCCTAGTGACAAATGGCAAGCTTGCAAAGAAGGATGCTTCTTCTCAGTGCAGGTGTGCGTTCACAGCTACAGTTCAAACTTCTTTGAATTTCTGTTAAAGCACGTTGTGGGATGTGGACAATAGCAGTGTAGTTTGAGTAGGGCATGTTTGTAAAAGGATCGTGGTGTGTACCCATAATGCTGTTCTCTTTCAGTATTCAATTTCAACAAAGACAACCCACTTTGGCTGTTTGAATACTGGATTTAATTTACATTTAAAAATGTGCGTACAAAAGTCTGTGTAGTTCTTTATAGCACATCCTGAAAAAGTTTTTTGGTGTTTAAACAAAGAGAAATTTCAGTGTAGCTTTCTTCATTTTGGTTTAATTCTTACAGAGGAAATGATTTATGATGATGTTGAAAATGGTGATGATGGTGGAAACAGCTCACTGGAATATGGGTGGAGTTCAAGTGAGTTTGAAAGCTATGAAGAACAGAGTGATTCTGAGTGTAAAAATGGAATTCCCAGCTCCTTTTTGCGAGGCAACCACAAGAGACATGTATGTATCCTGCCGTGCTGCTCAGTCATTGAGGTTATCCTGATTTCCAACACTTACCAACGTGCATCTGTATTTCCTTTCTCCTCAATCAAGCTTCAAATGCTAGCAGTGCCTTTTTAAAGGAGATGTGAGTAAGTGTGGGAGTGCCAGTCCACAACAAAATGTAACAGGGAAAAGCAAAGATGAAAATATTAAACAGAAATTCCTTGAAAAAAGAAAAAAATTGGATAAAATTGTAATAAAATTACATTATTTTTGCTTGTGGGCAGTTCCTCACCTTTTCTTCTTTTGCAGCTGCTGGATTGGTGTAAGTGGTAAATGAGTGTGGAAAATAATATGAAGAATAAATTGGGATAAGCCTGACAAGACTTGGAGTTTTGGGGATCATTCAGGTGCTCAGAAGTCACAAACCTCTTCACCAGTGTTCCCTACCTTCCTGTCTTAGATCTATATCCCTTTGGTTCTTTGAAAGTGACTGGGCTTTAAAAACGCCCCAAAATAAAAGGTTTTCATGATCAAAGAGAAGTCTATGCCCTTTATTAAGGAGAGAAGAGTTTAAAATGATCCATCCATGACATATCTCTAGTCTAGTATCTTTGGCTACATCCGTGCCACAGGAGGCAGGAGGATGCTGATGGCCTGGGTGCCTGCCCTTGCTGCGTCTTTCTGGTTCCACGTTGGGAGGAGCCTGGACTTCGGTGCTCCTGCTGCTGCTGTGGCTCCTCTCCTTCCTCCCTCCTGCGAGAGGGAAGTCTTGCCTAGGACCTGGGCAGCCTCCCGCTGCCAGTTCCCTGATCTGAGCACTTGGAGGACAGGGGTGCAGGGCACAGTGGGGACAGGCAGGACAGGTTTATTGCCTGGAGTCACCGAAAAATCCTGAGGGCCCCGCAGCGTGTGCTGGCTGGGGACAGACACCCAGAGCCGCTTCACAGCTGCGTGCTGTTAGCTGCTCCAGCAGCCTGTGGCTGGAGGATGGAGGCACAGTGGCCAGGCTGTTCTTCTGTAGGACCCTTTTTTTTCATTTTGCAGGTTTCTTATCTTGATGAGAATAAAAGCCTCACCGTCTGTGTTCCCCTCCAGCACACATTATCTGCTATCCCCTCACTTCATCCTTGCTGCCCGCCCTTAGGAAATCAGGGAGTGAGCAAGACTCGAGTCCAACCCGAATCAGCACTTTGTAAGCTAAGTGCTTATCCTCTGGTTTTGGTTTGGTTTTGTCCTGACTAGAACAAGTCTAAGCTATTGCAGTTGTTTCTTTCTGGGGAGTTTTTTAACTAGACTGAAGAAGACCGAGTTTGATTTTTTTTATTTTTTTTTTTTAAATACCTTTGGAAGAGACTAGGAGATGACTTTGCAAGTGTGTCTTAACATGGCTGCTGGTTTGTTCCTTTTTGGTTTTTTTAATCTTTTCCCATTATCTGTAGCTTCAGCTTTGGCCATAGCTATAGGAATCTATTTACACATGTGCACAAAGCAAGGTTTAAAGCCATTTTTTAAACACTTAAAAGTATACTTCGATTTTTCACAGTGGGTTGGGAGTGACGGTACCAGGATCGGGTACAGAGTGTCTGAGCAAGAGGCTGAGGAGTGGTGGGAGGAGAGAGACACGGTCCAGGGTACTGCCCTGCAGCTGGCGTTTCAAGCCTGTGACACAAAGTTTTGAGGATTGCGTTGTGAGGATGGGGATGAAGAGCCGAGGGGTGCATTAGTTGGTGGGTGGAGAAGACAGAGGGGCTGCAGCACCTGGATGGCTTACTGGGAGATGGAGAAGCCAGGAGACTAGAGAATGGGTTTGACAGAGAATGAGGAAAGACAGAAACTTCAGAACTGCTGAAATTAAAACAAAGCAAAACCAAAACCAAAACAATTAAAAAAAACCCCAAGCCCAACCCTCCCTGCACTGGCACTTCAACACAGGTAAAAATGGCTCCACTTTATACTTTTCCTCTGTATCCATTCCTTGCACTAACTCTTCCTTCTCTTCAGGTCTTGTGATGGATGTTACAGAATTTTCCCAGCGCTCCTTCCATAGACTTTCAGAACTTATGAGGGACTTGTCTTGCTCATTATTTTTAGTGTCTGTTGAAAAGTATGGGAAGGTTGGCGGTGGGGTTTTAGTTTTAAGTGTTGGTATGACTTTCCTCGAAGTCACTTTTTCGTTATGACTCTTGATTTTTTTAAAATTTTTTTTAAAGATGGGTGGGGTTTTGTGCTATTAAATATTTCTAGTCTGTGAACCAGGTGCTGTTCTTAACTATAGTGCTGTAATGCCAGAATTGTCATGTTGGAGGTAATTGCATCCTGACCTAGCCTAGTGGATCTAAATGCTGGACCTTTCCCTTTGTTTTCAACTGAGTAGGCATTCTCTTTCCTGATGCTTTTATCTCTTGCCAAATAACTCTGACGTTAAGCTTAAGGGGTTTTCCATTGGACTTCTATTATAGGGTGCACAAAATATTTTCCTTTTTTTCTGGTTATATTTTAAACTCTTTTATCTGGCTTTGTCAAAATGTTTAGCAAATGTTGATTAGTATTCCAAGAGTATTTCTCTGCGATACTTTCCTTACCTTGCAAATGGATGTATTAATGTATGAGATGGCTACACCTGTTGTACAATGAGGCTATGATAGATGCATGTGGAAATTACAAGACTCTGCATCCTCCCCTGTTAGTGCCTCCTTTCCCGACTCGCTGGCACTGTTGATCTCCATCTTCTTAGGTGCCAGCAGCCTCCACAGGTTCTTCAGCCTTTGAGAATTCTTCTGAATCACTGTTTTAAAGAATAGTCAGAAATATACTTGCTTAGGGTTTGCGCTCCAGTGAGTGATGCTCGTGGTTAAAGCTGATGCATTGTTTCCATACGGCTTATAAAAGATGTGCACAATGTAGTTAATACACAGTTTGCTTGGCCTAAATGACTTTGCCCCTGTCTTTACGTAGCAGCTGGCGTAGCAGAAAGGCGCCTGGCTGAGTTTCAGGAAGTTCAGCGATGCACAGGAGTGATGGTCCTTCCGTCAGGTTGGAGCTTCCCTAAATGATGATTTTCCTTCAGTTGTCTATGTATTACAGTAGGCAGATGGGGCAACATGCATGATGTGCGCAAGTACTTTAGCATAAAGTTTGCACTACAGGCTTTTTGAAAAGATTGTGTCTTTTTATACACTGTAGCTTTCTCATGACCTAACGCGTTTAAAGGAGCATTATGAAAAAAAGATGAAAGATTTGATGGCAAACACTGTGGGAGCAGTAGAGATACAGCAACTAAAGCAAAAACATGAGCTGAAGGTAGTGTAGTTGATTTTTGTAACTAGCTACATTTAAATGATTGCTTTTCCAACACAGACAATGTTGTCTTTTTTTTTTTTTTAAATAATAACTTGAAAAAGCAGATGATAATTTGTATGAAATGAGTTCTGAATGTGCTGGATTATTGTCATACGGTTTGTCTTAAAAGTACTTTGTCAAGGACCTTTTCTCATGCTTGTTTTTAACGGTAACAATTTCAGAAGATGAGACAGGGCCTTGTCCTTCCCTGCTGACTGGTGCCCTTATCCCAGAGCGTGAGCCAGGCGTACAGCCGGGATAGCCTGACCCTGGCTCTCCAGCCACGCTGGATCAAACTCGGGGAGTCACAATCTCCCTGCTCTCCACTCTGAATGGAGCCAGTGTGAAAAGGCTGGGTTTCTGCTAAAAGCTTTGGCTCCTACCAAGAAATTACCTGATTGCAGCAAGACAGCTTTGTTTGTGTTCTGATGTTGCTGATGATGTCAGCGCAGCTCTGGCAGTAGTGGGGATTTTTTACCGTGGTGGCATTTTGGGAAAGCAAAAGTACAAAGCAGGTTTTTTTAATATACGTTTCCTAACAAAAGAAATTTCTTTTTGCTGTACTAGTGTACTATCAAATTATGTAATTCTCAGTTAAATCAACTTATTTCTTCAATTAATTAAATTATTAGTTGTCATATTTTCTGCAAAACAGTGTTTATTTAAGAATATAGTTAATACAGAACTGAGTCTAGGGGATTATCTTTAGGTCAGAAATACTTTGGCAGAGTTAGTGGGACTTTGGAAGATGGACAAGAATCCTGGCCGTTAATGACCTGTTTGTAGTATTTATTTGTAATATAATATAAAGCTGAGCATTTGAGACTATTTTGAGTTCAGATATTTGACGCAGAAGTGTTCATAAGCATTCCTGCTACTTTAGGCTTGCATACAATATTCCCATGAAGTAAGTCCCTTTCTCCAGGTTTAATTTTACTAAGAAAAACTACAGGTGCTTAGATATGAGTTTTGATGAATCTGTGTAATTACAACATATTCCTTTGACTTTGGGCTATATTTGTAGCCTAAACTACTTGACAGTGCTATTTTTAAAGATAGTTTGATGAAAAGTATTCTACATGGTATGCTGAAATGTGTTCCTATTATTCACTGAACATGTAGACTGTGGTTTTTATCTTACAGATGCAAAAGCTTATGAGAGCTGCTAGAGAAGGTACCAAAGATGGGCTTGAAAAGACAAAAGCAGCTGTGAAAAAGGGTCGTTCTTTCATTAGAACAAAATCTTTTATTTCTCAAGGTATGTGCCAGTTACACTGTGTGTGTTACTCTTGTCATTTCTGAGAAAGGAAGTGAATGGCTTAGCAGGTTTTTGTACTGGGAGCTGAGTACTGGGTGCATGAAATCAGCTTTGTATCAATAAAGTACGGTGTAACATTCAGTTCAAATGACAGTATGGTCAATAGCTCTTGAGTAGTTTTAGGTTTGGGGCAAGAACCTGAGTGACCTGAGAAACCTGAGGGCCACAGAGAAGATTCCACTTAAAAACAACCACAACACCCCCCCCGCCATACCCCCC
>VZSF01004330.1:49864-80141 GCA_013398295.1 Chionis minor
CCCGCCATACCCCCCGCTCCTACCCCCCTGAAAAGAGTGGCATAGATGCTATCTAGGTATTGGTATGTGGGAGTATGGAAATTATGTTAAGGTACTAAGTCTGTCCAGTTTCCTCTGCCAAGTAACTCCTGAATGTCAGGGAAGTCTGCTGTTACAACATGGCTTTCAGTGGAGTAACAGTTGACTATTTAAAAAGTTTGTCATGGCCAAGGGATAACAAACGCTTTCCGTGCTTCAGAGTGGACGTAGGGGAAGAGAGTGTTCTGCTTTATCACAGTTTGGTGATTTTTTTTTTTTTTTTTGGTTGAAAGCTGAGTTTAGATTGGGAAAACAGAAAATGGTCTGAAATNTATTGGTATGTGGGAGTATGGAAATTATGTTAAGGTACTAAGTCTGTCCAGTTTCCTCTGCCAAGTAACTCCTGAATGTCAGGGAAGTCTGCTGTTACAACATGGCTTTCAGTGGAGTAACAGTTGACTATTTAAAAAGTTTGTCATGGCCAAGGGATAACAAACGCTTTCCGTGCTTCAGAGTGGACGTAGGGGAAGAGAGTGTTCTGCTTTATCACAGTTTGGTGATTTTTTTTTTTTTTTTTTGGATGAAAGCTGAGTTTAGATTGGGAAAACAGAAAATGGTCTGAAATCAAAAAGCTAAAATAATTTGTGTTCTTTTTATAGTTAAGAACAAAGGTCAGCCCTCTGCCATGAGCTTCAGCAGCAACAGCCCACAGTTAATTTTTGCAAGAGGCTGCGGGTAGTAACTGAATACAAACATTTCTTCTTCAGGATAGGTCTGAGAGGTAGTATGTCTGTCTGCTCAAGTTTCTGCCCAACTAATTGAATGGTTGTAACTTCAGAGGTTATAAAACTACAATTTAAGGAGCTAAACCCACAAGATCGGGACAGGGTATTTTTAGTGAGCGAGCTAAGAAAGCTGCATCCTGCCTGTAAGGTCCAGGACACATCTTGTGTCGCTGTCATGGCCTCGAACTGCTTCTGAACTTACCTAATTCACAGACAGAAAATAGAAAGTTATCTGCACAAACTCTAGTGATCAAAGATGTATCCTCAACTCCTTGCTGTTACGCAGGAGAAAATGATCTGCTTCAGCAGGGTAGTGTTACAGCAGGCTTGGTGTTTCTCCTTATGTTTCTAGGGGTTAGGGAGCAGACACAGAGTATCTGTGGAGGGTTCAGTCCCTTAGCCACTTACCAAATCAGCAGGGAGCTAGTGACAGATTTGTCGAATAAACAAATGAATTCTTCCCAGCCAACAGCTCCGCTTCCCTTACTTCTTTTTGTTGTTCTAAGACACGATTTCTCATATTCTTCTTTCTCTCGCCTTTGCTTGTGTCGGCTTGTTTGGCTGGCTGTGTACTGCCACCTATCACTGCACTTCGGTAATACATTTTGGGTAAAAGTATGTAGGGAGCAATGCAGAATCCCTTACTCTCATTTCTGACAAAAGCCAACATTTTGGTGCATTTGGCTACTTATTTTACTTCAGTTATGGAAGGGTGTATGGGAGTTCTAAAGCTGGATCGTGTTATGGCTGTGTTTAATTTCTTCACAAAGGTCATTTATTTCAAAACTGCTGGTGCTGGAGCGATTTAACCCTAGTTGTCATGTCCTGCGGTCTGGATAGCCCTGTTCTCCTGGCTGTGAAGAGGGAGTAGAGGTCAAGCAAAAGATGCACAGGCTGTCTTCTGCAGTGTTGCTTTTAGGATTTTGAGATACCTTTGAAAGATGTTCTGTATTAAAGTGTGTATTAGTGGTGGTATTTATGTGATTTCACAGGTGATACAGAAGTGCTGGGAAATTTCTTTCGTTTGGTAAGTGAAAATGAGACTGCTGTGTAATTATTGTGCTTGGATGACAGGACCTTTGCTTGTTTGTTTTGTTTTTTTTTTTTTCTTCTTTCAATCTACAGGTTGTAAAAGTTGACATTTTGGTTATTCAATTATTTGTAGATCATAGATCATCATGCCTGGAAGATGAAGAGCTAAATTTATTTATTGATGTGGACTGTATGCATACAGAAGCAATTATGACTCCTATGCCTGAAGGATTATCACAGCAGCAGGTAGTAGGCTTTTGGAAATATGGTTGTCTGGCTCTTTTTCCTCCCCTTCTGCTCTACGTCAATGGTTCCGAGGTGCCTTGCTCTTCAAACATACTGATGTTTAACATAAATTAAGTGGACATTAAATTCAGAACTGAATTAGTAGTTTTTTGAAAACTGGTATGTGTGCATATAGTTGTATAGTCCTGAACTCAGAGATGCAAATTGCTGTTTTGTGTTATAAAATTATCTAGAATAACTATATTGTTTCACTGCCTGAACACTTCAACTAAATGTCATGGTTTTGAGTGAAAAAGAAGAGAGTTTAAACGTCTTTATTGAGTCAGAAGACATTGTTCCAGGTGCTTCAGTATTTCTATCTTAACTGTAGAGAGTATGCTGTATGCTTTCGGAATCTTAAGGTTTCTCCTGGTTAAAAAAGCCCTTGTTCCCAATAAAATCAAGTCTACGGAAGAGTGTATTTTTGCGGTTTTCCACCTCAAACTCTACGGTCACTGTGGAAACCACTTCAAAAAACACTGAAATCAGCATCAGTTAGAAATTTTGGCTGAAAATCAATCCTGTGGGTTCATGTTACTGTGTTGTTATGACAAGTAATAACTATATGAGAGTTTTTAGCTTCTTATGGTGTCAAGTCACGTGTTGGTCAGTACCTTCAGAAAATGAGCAAAAAAACTAGATTAAGGGGCAGTTGAGGAGAGTGGTGTAAGTTGTTTTTTGTTGTTGTTGTTTGTTTGCTTGGTGAGGTTTATTTTTTCTAATGTGTTTAACACGGTGAAGTCCTAATCTAGTAACCATGCAACTACCAAACTGTGTTACATTACTGTAAGATTTCATTATAATGTAAGCTCTGAGAATGAATCTGAATGCTGTCTTTTCCTTCTTTCCAAATAGGGGTTTGAGAGTTTCACTGGGCTTTTTTGTAGGTAATTAAAAATAAATGTACCTCCTTTTGGAAAAATAGAGTGCTCTTGGTTTGGAGCAAACTAGTAATTGTTGTGTAGGTCGTGATGCATGTTGCCCATTTACTCAGGAGGAGCTGCCCAAGTTGGCAGGAATGGAATTAGGAAAGCCAAAGCTCTGCTGGAGCTAGCGAGGTGTGAAGGGCAGCAACGAAAAGTTTCTTGTATAACCTTGGCAGCAAAAGGAAGGCTAAGAAAAATATGGGTCTGCTGCTTGATGGGACAGGGACCCAGTGACAAGGGGCACTGAAGAGACCAAGGTACTCAGTGCCACCTTTGCCTCAGCTTTTATTGATGAGTTTTGTCCTCAGGAGGCCTCCAAAGCCCCTGAGCCTAGAGGCAGGTCCTGCTGGAGTGAAGCATTCCCTGCAGTTAGGGACAGTTGGACATAGAGGTGTCCCTGGGACCGGGTGGGATGGAATTAAGGGTGCTGAGAGTAAGGTCTTTTCTCTGTTGTCTAAAATCACAGTGGTCAAAAGACTGGAAAAAAGTAAATGTCACAGTTGTCCTCAAGAAGAGCAAGAAGGAGGGTCCAGGCTGGGCAGTCCCTATGAAGGTGATGCAAATGTTCCTGGGAGCTATTTCTGGCTGTGGAAGGACAGGAGGGTGATTGGGAACAGTCAGCGTAGGTGGACCAGAGTCCATTTGTGCCTGACTAGCTTGAGTCCCTTTGGGACGGATGACTGGACAGAGGAGAGGATGACATTGACCTCTGCTTTAGCAAGGCTTTTGGCAGTCTCCTGAAGCACCCTTGTAGCCGTATGGGTGAGATGTAATTTGAGTGGGTGGACTAGAAGGAGGGCAGAAAACAGGTGAGGACACCATGCTCAGAGGGTTGTAGTCCACAGTACAAAGTCCAGCGGGTGGCTAGTGTTAGTGGTGTCCCTCAGGAGGAGATACGGGTCCCGTGGTGTTTAATGCCTTTATTAGCGCTCTGGACACCAGCTGCAGCGCATGTTTGGGGCGACGCTGGATGGGAAGGGTGCAGCAGGCCACGTGCGGGAGGGTGGGGATGCTGGCCAGTGTGGCTTCCACGGGCCCAGGCCGACAGGAGGAACTCGAGCAGCTGGACAGGCCAGCAGGAGTCCTGGCCGTGGGACGGAGCATCCCTGCGCCATGGCCGGCAGACTGCACGGCAGCCCCGGCCATCCCAGCTGCAGCGGCTGAAGGCCAGAAGCCCCGTCCCACGTGGACTGCTCTGCCACCACCGAGATGACTTTATGAATGTGCTTGTTTTAAACAGCAGGTGGCACGATAGCTTTTTTTTAAAACCTGGTGGTGCTTTAAATACGATATCCTGCCTCTGGGCTCAGTCGTGACAGCTTCTGCTTCGTTTTTATACCGGGACGTGAATTCTGACAATCAGTTGTTTATATTTGTATGCTACTGTTACTAGCAAAAATGTGAATATATGCATGTGAGCCTCTTGTAAGTTGTGCCTATCTATTGCAATGGCCTGTAGGCACTATTAAGTATCTATTTTGTGTATTATTGAGCATGAAAAAAAGCATTTTCTACAGATGTTTATTCATTTCAGAAGAATGAACTGTGACTAAAAGTAGAGTTAGTATCCTTTACCAGAGCAGCTGGTAGTTATAGCAAATCCTTTCTAAACACAAATTAGACACAACTGATTTTACTGTATATATCTTTAAGCAAGACCTTGTATAATTTTGAAGTCTTCCTTTGAAATCCCAGTACTTGAAAGAAAATCTGTGCATAACCTGCACTTAACTCAATAATGCAAAATGCAAGTGTGGAGAATTAAAGGCAGCCGTGGCAGAGGAGCCAGGAGGCCGTGGGCATCAGAAGCAGGGAGAAGCAAGTCTGAAATTTGAGTTTCATGGTCATTTAGGCTGACTTAAAATAGCAAAAGAAGCAGTTTTGCCTTCCCTTATAGTTATGGGGAGTGGTTTGAGCCTGCCCTCGTACTGTCTTCTCCCTCCGCCTCCCACTTTTGAAAGCCCTGGGATGAGCTGGATTAGGAAATGGATTTAGCTGAAAACAAATCCTTAAACCCAGCAAGAAATCTAATCAATAACAGTAACAAGTTCAAATTTTAAACCAGATCGGTTCCCCAGTCCTTCCTGCTATGTCACCTGCACAGATATACAATGTGCGTTTCTGCTGGATTGCAGAAGCAGGAGGTGGCGAAGGAGGTGTGATAAATAGCCTGTAATTTGTAAACGTGAAATATCGTAGCGTTTCCTCAAGCTTTTACAACTCTTGTCAGTGGATATGAATATAGATGAGACAGGGTTTTCACTTATTATTATGGTAATGCCCAAAAAAGAATGCTGAATGACTTGGATACTTTCTCAGTGGTACAGTTTATATGACTTTGCCTGAAAAAGGTTTTGCTTGTTTGTCCCTCAGGTTGCTCCTAAGAAATTTATAAAACAATTTTAAAAAAGAAAATTAATCTTAAAAACTGATTTTCAAAACTGGTTATCTGTTTTGTTGCAGCAATTCACCAAAGTAGCCAACATCATCTTGTACCTATTATTATTTATGTTAATCGTAAATTTATACCTCTAAAATTAAGACAGGTTTCAAAAGTAAAGCTTGGAGTTGCAACAGTAACGACGGATTATAGATACAATAATTGTTGTGTTCATTAAAATATATAATTTTAGAGTAATAGTAAATTTAATTACTTTTGAAGAGGAACAGTATTATTGTATTGCAGTTCCAGTATTGAAATTGCTGTGGGTTTTATTAATGTGGGAATTTTATGAGCATTTCCAACTATGATGAATGTTTTACCTGATTAGAGCTTCAGACAAAACTTTGTTTCTTCAACAGGTTGTGAGAAGATATATTCTGGGCTCTGTGGTTGACAGTGAGAAGAATTATGTGGATGCTCTCAAAAGAATCCTGGAGGTACCTTAATATCTTTTGCATTTTACAGTTTGGAAATTTGAAAAGTAATCAAATCCTGTCTGTAGTATGAGTTACATAGGTTTTGCTACAGATGCTTCACACTAAATGTTTAGAGATCTTGTGTGTGTGTATTGTTACATAAGTAGGGCTTTTTCTGCTTATAGAAGACCCTTCTTTCTGTTGTTTAAATCTATTTATGTATTTATTTTTTTCCCCCACAGCAATATGAGAAGCCTCTTTCAGATATGGAACCAAAATTATTGAGTGAAAGAAAACTCAAAATGGTCTTTTATCGAATTAAGGAAATTCTTCAGTGCCATTCAATGTTTCAGATTGCACTGGCGAGTCGTGTATCTGAGTGGGACTCTGTTGAAATGATCGGTGATGTCTTTGTTGCTTCAGTAAGCAAATGCATCTGAACAGATAATCTGTTTTTATTGTAGGCTTGTTAGTCCGACTCCATATCTCCCTGTCTAACTTGGCCCATATACTCCAATGCCTGTGGCACTGTCACAGTACGTATGTACCATCCTGGTATTGAAACTGACACCAACACATGTCTTTGGCTTGGTTGGCAGATGTGAAAGGATTGTGGGCAAAATTTTCAGGCTTTGATCAAGCTTTCAGACATTTAAGTGAACAGTTTCTTTTTCTGAGAGGATAGAGATTTGCAAACCCCCCAAAATTAGGGTGAGATTGAGGCTCAGCATTAAAAAGTAGGTAGTCATACATAGTATGTTTATTGGGAATAGGAAAAAAAACCCCACAGTAGGGGATGTCCTGAATTCCCAGGTTTTAACTGAGCCTGGGGCACAGGTAAAGAGTATTTGTAAAACACTATCCCGCCCTTAATGGAAGTCCATCTGGTAAAGGACTAAACTAGTCATTAAATTAGAGAAAACAACAAGTGGCCTTGGTTGTTAAAAGACATTGTCCCACCACCAGTGTGTGGATGGAAAAGGCTGCCTACCTGCTGGTTTGAGTGCTTTGTTTTGTTGCCACCCAGCTGCTGGAAATTGCCACCTTTTCATGCCTGCTCCAAGAGAGCTGGGATCTGTGTCTCTGAGCGCTTTGACCCCATTTCAGTCAAAATGAAACAGTTACCAAGACTTGCTGTTTAAAGCAAGCCTGTCTTGTTTTGACTGAAGCAATTTAGGTCGTGTTGATGAGACCAGCTCTGCAGAAGAGAGGGGTAAAATTACTGAGAGAGCAGTGGGCAGCAATCTTGCCCCTCACATGGCTGTTTGCAGGCCACATTAGTGTAGAATCATAGAATGTTAGGGGTTGGAAGGGACTTCTGGAGATCATCTAGTCCAACCCCCCTGCCAGAGCAGGTCCACCTACAGCAGGTTGCACAGGATGATGTCCAGGTGGGTTTGTAATGTCTCCAGAGTCGGAGACTCCACCATCTCTCTGGGCAGCCTGTGCCAGTGCTCTGGCACCCTCAAAGGAAAGAAGGTTCTCCTCATGTTCAGATGGAACTTCCTATATTCAAGTTTGTGCCCATTACCTCTTGTCCTGTGACTGGGTACTACTAAAAAAAGACTGGTCCCCTCCTCCCAGCACCCTCCCTTTAAGTACTTATAAGCATTGATGAGATCCCCGCTCAGTCGTCTTTTCTCCAGACTAAAAAGACCCAACTCCCTCAGCCTTTCCTCATAAGAAAGATGCACCAGTCCCCAAATCACCTCCGTGGCCCTGTGCAGTACCCTCTCCAGCAGTTCCCTGTCCTTCTTAAACTGGAGAGCCCAGAACTGGACACAGTACTCCAGATGTGGCCTCACCAGGGCAGAGTAGAGGGGGAGGATGACTTCCCTCGACCCGCTGTCTGCTTTCTTGGTAAACCCTTACCAGCTGAAGATGGGGCACCGAGGCCTTTGTCCGTTCACCAAATCTGGAAGATGGGCGGCAGTGAAGTGACTAGGGGATCCCAACAGACACTTTGAATCTCAGTGGATGCCCATAAGTCATCAGGTTGTGCCCTAGTGTCATAGCCAAGATGAAGCTGTTTCTTTAAATTCACATTTTGTAATTCACAGCTGTTGGAAACCTTTAGGTTTCCAACCTGTCTTCTACGGAAAGATTATTTTGGGCATCGCCAGTATTTCTCTAGATCCAGTATTAGGCCAAGCAAAGGCCTTAGCTCCGGGCAAGTCGAGTCCTTAATGGTCAGAGGTCTAGACAGTTATGCTTTCAGGGATCTTTTGTATTTATAGTTAAGGTTTGCCCTTTTATCTTTTCAGTTTTCTAAATCTATGGTGCTGGATGCATACAGCGAATATGTAAACAACTTCAGTACAGCAGTAGGGATTCTCAAGAAAACATGTGCCACCAAACCTGCCTTTTTAGAGTTCTTAAAGGTGAGTTCATTTACTCTTAAAGCAGCTAGGCACATGATTTAAATAAGACAGTATAAATTGTAAGTTAGGAGGAAATTTTACTGGTGATACTGTATATTTTGTGACTGGTTTTATGGACTTCAATTGTATGGGTTTGACACAAAAAACCCCAGAGAATTCACTTCCTCAACTGTATTTTCAGAATAATAACATGATGTTAGATCTAGGAGGTATATCGCAGGGCAGAGTAGTTTTGTTGTTGTTCAGATCAGTTTATTGGTACTTGCATGACAGTACTTGGCAAAATATTGGGATTCTTTCACATCAGGTGAGCTTCAACATTTGAGGCCTTTTCTTATTTGGGATTTGATTTACTTCTGACTCCTTTATTGTATTGTGCAGAGTAGTGTAACTAGATTTCTGTTGCACAACAATTTCCTAGTATTTTGAAAATCATGTTTCCAATTTGGGGTTGAAATTGAAAAGTTTTGTGCAGCCTACGTCCTACCTGGATGAATGTGGTGCTTCTGATGATGTGCG
This sequence comes from Chionis minor, assembly GCA_013398295.1. Taxonomy (NCBI): domain Eukaryota; kingdom Metazoa; phylum Chordata; class Aves; order Charadriiformes; family Chionidae; genus Chionis; species Chionis minor. The sequence continues at coordinate 58,670 of VZSF01004330.1, forward strand.
TGGAGAGCCTGGTGCATGCAGTAGAAGTGCTGCGTGTCCCTAGGACTGATACCGTACCGAGGGTATGCAAAATCCGTTGCAAGGCTTTCAGGCTGATTGTGACGCTGCTGGAGAGCCTGGGAGCCCTGCTTGTCCCATTCCCCGAGAGTCCTGGATTGAGTTGTGCCTCTCGGAGCCGTCACCCTGGCAGGGCTGGTGCAGTGGTCCACCAAACACTGAAATCGGGTGCCTGTCGCAAATTAAATAGTAAAGCTCTTAGGTCGCCTAGAGGAGGGTGGCAGCGGGGCTGATTCCTAATCTGTATTCAGATCTTAAAACTAACTAACAACTCTTTGGAGTGTGGCCAGTGCTACACAGGATTATATTCTGGAAGCCTTAGGCATCGCGAAGATCGGACTCTTTAGTGAGTGTGCAGTCGCTTCAGACCTCTCATGCTGTTAAAAGCCCGTTATGCTAATAGAGGCATAATTTGCACCTCTTGTCACTGCTCGTCAGTGCTGGCACTGGTGCTGCTCAGAGCTGGGGAGTTGCAACCAAACTCTGGGGCTAGAAGATATCTCTGCACATCAGCAGCGAAGACCTGAGTCTTCACTGCTGCTGTTTGGGCTAAAAAAATGTTTGTGGAGATAAACATGGAAACAAATCCTTGTGAAGCTGATCATTGTAGCAATAAATAGGAATTTAAGCACAACAACAGCTTAATATTGTTTGGGTTTGCTTTGTTTTTAATGCTGAGTATTTCCTCTACTCTCCTTGTTTTGGCTTAGCTGATTTTGGCCAAAATCTTTCCAAATGCTGAAATGCCTTATACAAACACAGTCTTTCTGCACATACAAATTAAATTTGTCTGGTTTTATCTTCCAGACCCAATAAGCAAAATAATGGATTCTTATGTTTTTCTTTCCAAACACAAATCAATGTTCTTTTCCTTAGTTTCTTTTAATAAAGAAAACGAAAATCTCTTTTTGTTTGCCTAACACTGAGATTATGATGTTTTCCTTATATTTCCTTGTTAAAACAGGTAGGTAGTTAGAGATTTATAGTCTCTCAAGAAACAGAGCGGCAATAGTAAATTACAGACTATAAATCAACAGATCACTTACATTTTTCAAATTTAAGACCTTGAACAAGTACACTCCTTCTGTTGTGCTTGAAGTTAAGCAGACGTTTCAGCTCACTGCTTATGTAAAAAGCAAGATCGCTGTATCTATGTATGTATGCGTTGCATTGCTGGTGTGGCTTTATCGTAGCTGTGTGTATTTGAGGAGATTTCAGTTCAGTGACATGCCATCATTTTGATAGTGATATTTTTCTTTTAAAAATATTTAATATTTTTAAATTAAATCTTTATAGTAAACAGGATCTTTACGGTATCACTGTTACAATTAATAAAAGTGGTGTAGAATAATTTTCAGGAAATATTTTCCTTTCATTCCGTAATTGATGAAAATATGCTCATGGTAATAAACAGTGTCACTTTCTCGCATTGCAGCAGTGCCAGGAGTCAAGCCCTGATCGAATCACACTGTATGGCTTAATGATGAAACCTATCCAGCGCTTTCCACAGTTCATTCTACTGTTGCAGGTAAATAATATTTCCTGGAGGGATGCTCTTGTTGCATTCCTATGTGGTTTGCTTGTGGGATTGCATGGCAGCTGTCTTCTGCTGGAGGAGAACGCATCAGTAGAAGTCACCACTGGATCGTGGGGAAATAAATTAAAAATTTCAGTGCATCATAATGTGCTGATCTCAGTCTGGTTGCAGAGACAGGCAGTAAATACACTGCAGGAAAATCTTGGTAAACCAGATTTACTCTAGATTAGTCGTTAGATGAGATTTCACTTTGCAGTAAAGCTGTAGTTCAAATGTGCTACTTGTTCCTATCAGCTCATTAGCTAATAACACTTCAAAACACCACTAGGAACTTTGTGGCATTACTTTCCATTTAAGAGAAATACAAGAGGATGCAATTCATGCCTTGGATAGTTCAGAATATATGTGGGATGTGAAACAAAAGCGTGCTCTCTGCCTTACTACTTGGCTCTCAGAACCTGCTCGAGTGCGCTGCAGCTTCCTTCTGACCTGCAGCATTTTCCTTCCCATGGAAACTGGGGATTTGACCAGGAGTCCTGAGGTCCCCCCTTGACGGGGAGTCGAGCTGTAGGAAGAGCACAGTTCCCCAGTGCAGACCTGTTCCAGACCAACATGTGCTGTTCATAACTCCTTCCAGACCACGGCAAGTCCATCCCAGCGAGCGCCGTGAGTTAGATGGGTTTTGCAGGTGCCACAGGGGAGGACAGGCTTTGGGATGCAGGTCCAGGAATTACTGTGGGAGAAGGAGCAGAGGGTCTTGGGGGGCAGCATGCAAGTAGCTAGTCGTGGGGAGAGTTTTTGAGTTAGCCAAAGAAATAGAGTTTATTGCAGCAGGAAACTGTAGTGAATACGTAGGGATTTTTAAGCGCTGTGGGAAAGAAGCAAAGATTTCATTCAAACTGTTCCACTGCATGCCTACAAAAGGGAAAGATTTTTAGAGGCTCTTGCAACCTCCATGAAGTATTGTCGTCTTCTTTGGGATGAGCATGCTGTCAGTGTTTTAGTGAGGAATAATACCAGTAATAAAGACAATACAATATTATCATGATACTAAATATCAGAAAATTTTAATTTAAAATTATTGTTTAGACACCTGTATGTTATACTATAATACTGCTTTTCAAATTGTGCTTAGTTATGTACATGTTTTAGTTTACATTTGAATTTCTTACACTTATTTTCAAGTTCCTTTGCTGTACTTTCTGCCTGTAAATAAGCAGTATGTGACCCCACTCAGTATCTTTTTTTAAGAACTATTAAGATATTTAGGAAAATAAGCATTGTACTGTCTGAATATTCGTTAGGTGTTCATTGGTCATGTTCTTTAGTAGTACTTGGGTAAAGAGGGTATCAATCACATTACATCCTGTAATCTTTTGAACTTGACTTTGAAATTAAAGCTGACTTTTTAAATATTTTGTTTGTTTGTTTTATCACTTCCCTTCAGGATATGTTGAAGAACACTAATAAAGGACATCCCGACAGATTACCTCTACAGATGGCTCTCACAGAACTCGAAACACTGGCAGAGAAGTTAAATGAGAGGAAAAGGGATGCAGATCAGCGCTGTGAAATAAAACAGATAGCAAAAGCAATGAACGAACGTTATCTGAACAAGGTTAGGAAGTAAGAATGTGGGATGGAAGAGTTAGTATATTAGTAGTTTCTGAGCCTTGAGCAATCTTTGGAACAGACACCAAAGAGACGCCTGATGTTTTTCTGCGAGGTCAGTCTAGGGATAGGTGTGAGGCGTGAGCTACCTCCAGGGCTGGTTAAACCACTGTGCGCTGGAGCGGGCAACGTGCTGAAATAGCAGCAGCAGCAGTATTGGTGTTCTGTGGCAGTGTATGGATACAGGGCTCCCCAGTTCAAGAAGGACAGGGAACTGCTGGAGAGGGTACAGCGAAGGGCCACAAAAATGATTTGGGGGCTGGAGCATCTTTCTTATGAGGAAAGGTTGAGGGAGGTGGGTCTTTTTAGTCTGGAGAAAAGAGGACTGAGGGGGCATCTCATCAATGCTTACAAATACTTAAAGGGAGGGTGCCAGGAGGAGGGGGCCAGTCTTTTTTCAGTAGTACCCAGTCACAGGACAAGAGGTAATGGGCACAAACTTGAATATAGGAAGTTCCATCTGAACATGAGGAGAACCTTCTTTCCTTTGAGGGTGCCAGAGCACTGGCACAGGCTGCCCAGAGAGATGGTGGAGTTTCTGATTCTGGAGACATTCCAAACTCACCTGGACGCCATCCTGTGCAACCTGCTGTAGGTGGACCTGCTCTGGCAGGGGGGTTGGACTAGATGATCTCCAGAGGTCCCTTCCAACCCTTAACTTTGTGTGATTCTGTGACAGCTGTTTCCTTGTGCTGTAGTAAAGTCTCATGCATATCTTCTGATAAACTGAGGAATTAGTCCTGTATTTATTGAATGTGTCCAACATCTTACTTGTTTTAAGGAACCATCCCAATATTTTCATTTATATATTCAGAACATAGACTAGAAATGCCTTTAAAGAACTGTAGAAGACATTCAGTAGGAAGGAAGGAAGGAACAATTTTCAAACTACAAATCTGTAAAGAGGCTTAGTTTAATTGGTAAATCCACCTGTGAACACTTGTACTAAGATGGCAAGTGATAACCTGTTGTATTTTCTTTTTTGCATTGGTTGTTAGATGTACCGTGTATAATGTACAATGTTGTTTGTTTTTTAAAATCTAGCTACTCAGCAGTGGAAACAGATACCTCATACGGACTGATGATATGGTTGAGACAGTTTACAATGACAAAGGAGAAATTATCAAAACCAAAGAACGACGACTTTTCATGTTAAATGATGTGCTGATGTGCGCAACAGTAAATATTCGGTAAGACTTGCTTCATGGTTTTTAAATGATCATTCAAGCTTCAGCTGGAAAAAATGACACTTTTTATTATTGTTTTTACTGTGGCTAATGATTTCTGGGAGTATTCATAATAAATGGATAACTAGCTTTCTTACAGTCCTCTAAATTGCCTGCTGATCTTTCAAAGTTCTAGAGTAAATTTTTAAGATAATTATTATCAGATGGAAACTACAGATAGAAATGCTATGTAGTGTCTAGTTATTGCTGTGTATTTGTGTCTAGCAGACCACAGGCATGCAAGGGCAGGATTTTTTTCTCTTCGTCCTTAAATTCATACTGTATTTATGTATAGAAATCTGTAACTTGACACAGTTTGCAAATAAAAATAAAAAATTAAAAAAACAACCCAAAAAACCTCCAAAAGAAGAAGCTAATGTGTGTAGCCAGAACAAACCTGGAACTCACTAACTCACTAAGTTCCATCTGGAGATGGGTTTTTATCTCTGAGACCAAACGTTGAAGGATTAAAGCTGAGGTCCTTTGAAGAAAGCATTTTTTCATAGTGCTTTCTGTGTTTTAGTTGGCTGTAATTACTAATGTTATTATAACTATGTTTATGCCAAGGTCATGCTCACATTCAAATGTTTGTTGTATCATGAGTTGCTTTGTGTGATGGTACATTCTGACAGAGGAAATGTGGACCCTTTAAAATATTCCAAGAACAGCTTTTCTTAAGCACAACACAAGTTGATACCTTAGTTTATGAAGAATGAATACAGTACATATTTTTGTAATCATGTGAATGCTTGGTCTCGTGTTAGTGAGTGAGAACTGCCATGTAATAACTGCACTTCAGAAAATCTACAAGCTTATGTCAGTTATCCTGTGATTCTTTTCCTTTACAAATTCTTCATTTCCGTAGTAACACCTAGATATTTTCTCATGGTTGTTTGCAAGAAAATTGTTTTTAACCATTTATATTTTATCTTCTTCCATACCATCATTGTCTTGGATTCTCTCTATTTGTCCCTTAAGTGGCAGTGTGCGGTCTGTTGTCATTGTGCATGTGAAAAATTCATGATTGTGCCGATTCTCTGGGTTCCTTATTAAGTCAGCAGTTCTGGTTGTCACAGCACTGTTGTCTCTGTGGGCATTAACTGGTTCTGAGCAACCTCCTTTGGGATGGTAATTGGGCATGCATGTGTCACAGGAGTTTGCTAACTCTGCAAAAGTTTAGTGATGGTTTTCTCTAGCAGTTAAGGTTTGGTTTCCAGCCCACTTATTCATATAACAATTGGTATTAAGAGTAGTTGAATGCACTTTTAGTTCTATTCACTAGCAAAAAAAGTGAATAAAGTGTGACTTGGTTGGGGTGTTCAGTTGCAGGTGGGTCCTCCTGCAAGCTGTGTGTGGATTTAGGATTACTGCATATTTTCATGGACCGCTCTTAGATTTTTACTGCGGAAGAACTACCTTTGTCATACAAAATATAGTTAGGGACTGAGGGAAATAATCTGCCAGGTTTCACATATGACACCTGTATCTAGTTCAGAAGTTTTTGTTCAAAATAAGTGTATAATGTAAAAGGTACCACTTGCCTCAGGCAGGATGAGCTTGCTTTCTCTTCGTTTTAGCTGTATAGAAGTTAGGCATCTTACCAAAGCTAGGCTTCTGTTACAGCAGTGGTTTTCAAGGTGCATGCCTGCAGATTCACCCCGGAGCTGTAGACTTCTTCAGAAGCTTTACATGTAGCTGTGCAGTATGTATCGGCTTACTTTTATTAACCATCTTTTATCCAACCTTTACAGAAGGAGATGTCCCAGGAGCCTGGGGACCATTGGTTCCGGACCAGTTTTCTATAGCTGGCAAAAGATATGTATTTCTAGAGAGTACATGACCCTCACATGTCCTTCCTCATGTAGTCTGGATGACCAGCTCGAACCAGAGGCCTAACTTTTAAGTAGCAGGAGTTGGATGGGGTGGATGCTATTCCTAGTGACTGAACAGCGGTGTCCTGCCTAGTCTTGTTTTCTTTCTTCTGAACTAGATCAAGAGTTTTTATAAATATTTACTTAAGCTGTGGCATTTATGTCTTTTGTTCATACTTGCCTCTTCATTGAAACGAAAGTATGACTGTGTTGCGCAGCTGATTAGCTGAACATCAGCATTTAGGTACTGTTCTCAATAAACGCATTTTGCTGATTTCTCTGAAGCATTTAACTTCTCTATTTCAGTCATACTTTCTGTGAAGTAAACCTTTTTTGTTCACTTAAACATCTTTTTTCCTTTGTAATAAATGTTTCTTATATGTGCTTGAATGTGAATAAGGGAATGAAGGGAACAAAGGAAGAGGAGTATTAATGCCATTTCTATTCCAAGTGCGCTTCCTCAGTGTGCTCTTTCTTCTGATGTGCCTGTTGGGATACACACTTCCTTTAGCAGCAGCTCACGTGGGATTGCTCTTGGAAGCCACAGGAGTTGCAAAGGTCTGCTCTAAAGAACATTCTGGGCTGTGGAGCTCAGCAGAAATGTGAGCTTCTCAGCCCTTGCGAGGTTACGTTGCTGCTCCTGCTGCTGGTAGTCATTCAAAGGTCCCAGCACCCATACTTCCCCAAAGGTAGCAGTTACTTCTTTTCAGCCCTGTTTCAAAAGAATTAGGAAAATATGGAGCCAAAGTATCGTCCTAAGCACTTGTATTAGGATGTCTAAATGCACATTGATCTTAAAAGATGGTCATTTATGTTTTGTTATAGAAATGTAGGGACTGTTGTTGGCAGTCCTATGCTGTTTGTATACAAGATTATCTGCACCTGCATAGCTGCTCTTTGCACTCCAGGAAAGGTCAGTCACAAAAGTCAGCCTGATGCATGTATTTGTTTCAAGTTGTGCACGGTACTCAGACTGATAAACAGCAGAACTTAGAAGCTAAAATAACTAGGATGCTATGCAACGTAGTTGCTCATCACAGCAGTAACTTGTGCATCTTCCAGCTCCTCCTATGAAAGCGGTGGCACTGTGACAACTGGCCAGAGGTATTTATTGAAGTGGAGCGTACCACTGGGACAAGTGGAAGTCATAGAGTATGGCAGCAGTGAGGGCCAAGGAGAGAACTGCAGGTTTCCACCCCAGCACTCTGCTGAAAACGTCGTCATTAACTCTAAGCCAAGTAAGTGGCAGAAGGTACTGACTTCTACAGACATTGTTGTTAAAATCCATATCTGAATTTCAATGGGCTATTGAAAACAAAGGAAAGCGTTTTGTGCATGAAGACTTCTGTAAAATGAACAGTAATATAACCTCTTTCTCTGGAAACTGAGAATCCATAAAGTGATAACTGGTCTCCTGCCTTGCAACTTGAATTACTTCTGTTTGTCCTCGTTCAGAGTTTTACACGTGAATGCCTAAAGAATTCTAAGGAATGAATGTGCGTGGGCATGCAAAAAGGTTGTTTTGGTGTGGTATGTCAGCTGTCCCATGGTAGCTGGTCATGCATGTGTTCTTTATCCCAGAGTTAAAGCAAGAAAATTTCCCTCGATAAGAATGACCAGGCACCCCATTGCTGTGGAATAAGAATCTGGACAAAAGTGGTTAATGCAGGGTAGAAGTTAGTTCTCTGAAGCCCATAGTATCCCACCCTTCGAACATAGTGACAAAGGAAAAATAAAAATTAATTTAGTTAATGTTTTTTGAAACAATATGCCAATAGGTAATTTTCTCCTAGCCTCTCTCCAAAAACAACCTCAAGCTCTGAAATTTTTTCTGTGCTTGTTAATCCCTCCTATGAGCCTGCCAACTACCCTCAAGAGATGTATGGATTTCAAGAGTTTACTCAGTAGCTAGCCTTTCATATATAATGAGTTATTTTTATATCCTATATTTCACCTAAATATTGTATTTTTAAGTATATCTGGATTGTATTTTTAATATATCTGGATTGTGATCCCTATTAATGGGCTATAATTTACATGGGTTTCACTGCTAGCTCTGGGCATTATTTCACAGTACATTTATTTAACATAGCACCCTTGGCCTCATTAATTTTCCCACAGTTGTGCTGTAAGGAGGCATAAATGTTACACTTCAGAATGATGTGAGGTGCAGCTGCAGCATTTAATACCTCCAATATCCTCCAGGATAGTTGTTGTATGGTCTTCTTGCTCCTCCCTTTGTAAATAGCCGCAGAAAATTTTTATAGGTTCTTATGTCTCAATTTCAAGGATGACTTCATTCTTGTAACTTCTTTTAAGCATTAATGGGCTACTTAGACAGTGAGATTAAAGCTCTCATATTATTTACTAGCTGCTGTATGCATGGCCTCAAGAGGACTGTGTATAAGGGAGCATATTCTTAGAACTGGGGGTCCCTCTTGTAGGTGAGTGTGGGAGGAACAGCTTGTTGAATATAGAATCATAGAATAGTTTGACTTGGAAGAGACTTTTGGTCATTTTCATGGCACTCCTCTGGACCCGCTCCAACAGGTCCATGTCCTTCAGCCCCAGAGCTAGACACAGTACTCCAGGTGTGGTCTCACCAGAGCGGAGTAGAGGAGCGCAATCACCTCCCGGTACCTGCTGACCACGCTGCTTTTGATGCAGCCCAGGAGACAGTTGGCCTTCTGGGCACTGGGAGAGCACATTGTCAGCTCATGTCCAGCTTTTCATCCACAAGTACCGCAAAGCCCTTCTCAGCAGGGCTGCACTCTGAATATTCTTGCTGCAACTTTGTGCAGCAGCTTCACAGCTGATTAGACCGTATCCTTGCCTGTCAGCAAGATCAGATGGGGAAGTGGAGCACGAGGCAAACTCTCACCCAAACAGTCCTGCAGAACCTACTTGAACCTCTTGGCTTTGAGGTTTCTCAGCTTAATGATGTTTGGTGACAATGTCACAAAAAAATGAAGTTACTTTGTACATCATTTGTAGTCTCAACCTTCAGGTTAAATAGAACTCAGTAGGTAACAAATGAGCTGAACTAATTATTATCTTGGTAAGTTCTGATTGTTGTATTAATTCAGTCTTCTAATAAAAGGGATCAGAAGGTAAGAAATAAAAAGGATATGAAGGATACTGGTTATATAAATGAATAAATCTTCCCTCAGCTTTAGTCAAACGTTTCTACCAAATGATCCAACTAACCTGAACGTAACTAGCTGTGAAAGAGGAAGAGCGTGGCCTTGCTATTTGCATGTACTGCTGTGCCTGCGCTAGCTCTTACTCTGAATGCAGGCTTGTCCGAATTGGCCTGTACAGACAAGTTTGAATACACACCTAATTGTGTCAGTTATTCTGTAGAGTTGCCCCCTTAGTTCCACTCTTCTCGTCTGCTCAAGATTGCGGAAGCTCAGGAAGTACGGCCTTCCTGCAGGGGGAGAGGACTGGTAAGACTTTGTGTAATGGTTCACTCTTGCTCGTTTATTTGTACCCACCAAGATGCTGTGTTTTATAGTTGATGATGACACAGTCTTTGTCGCATGTCGGTGAGACTACTGGATATTTGCCACAAATTGCAAAGCACTCCCAGCAAAATACTGTCATTCTCTGCCTGAAACTGCATGACTTTGCAGCCACCATAAAGTTATGTTATGTTTCCCTCTGTTTTTAGAGTATACTAAGGAACTGCGGTGGTGAAGTCCCAGTGGCCTCATACAACGAGGTTTTAATAACATCTAATGATCAAGAACAATCTGGGATGCTGCAGGCAAAATCCTGCTTCTGTGGTGTAGAACCATATCTCAGACTTTATTTTCAGCTTTTATTTTCAGTTTGTGGGAACTGCAGAGATACAGAATAACGATGATCCTGTGTAAAAGCATTAAGTAGTTGGGGGGGTCACCTCTTCCATTTCTGCTGGACTGAGAAAATTTGGATTGGATCTGCAGCACACTGTGTTAAGTACTTGACCCCTGTAAGGTTGATATTCTCACATTAGCGCTGTGATTAGAAGGGTGCTTGATGGATTCTGGTTGTGTCCTTATGAGGATTACTGGTTATTAGTTACATTTCTCTTACCATGGCACTTTCTTCTCCGACAAAGTCCTTTTTATGAGGAGGCAACTGTCATAAGCATATCTCACTATTTACTATTGGCTAAATACAGTTGGTGCTTTTAGCTTCCTACCATGCTGCAGGAAAGGATACTATAATTTAAAGATACAAACTTTACTTTGGGTGCTACACTGAAATTAATAGCTGAATTTTAATTCATCTCGTACAGGCTGTAATGTGCAATGGTTGAAAGGTTTTATGAGGATGCGGAAAGGTTTTATGAAGATCCTTGTAATCAAGGGCGTGCTTTAGGACTCCTAAGGTGGAAAGCAAGGGCTGCATGAACTTGGTTTTCACTTTACAAAATCATAAATTTGCAGTTTTCTACCCAGTCCTGCTTTGGGTACCAATCTTTTGTCTCTGAATTCTAGACAAGAACACATTTAAGGATTGTTAAGTTCATGTCCCTTTTTTTTTTTTTTTTAAGCCCTTTGTCTTTTGGCAGGAGAAACTGTGCGGCCTGAGGGTGTAGGTGGGGAGAGCAGGAAAATTTTCTGCTTGTTATTCTGCTGTATTGCCTCTGTCCTTGATGTGCTTTTGCCTTATTCCTGTTGTTTTTCCCTGGCACCAAAAGTAGACGATGAGTTCTTTTAGTTAGGAACATGGAGAAGGACTGAAGTTTCATCTGTTTGGCAGGATCCTTTATTTGTATGGTTCTAATAGTCTTTCCTAGTGGAGTGCAGTTGTAACTTGTGTTTGCTTCCTGTAATGATATTTAAAGCAGAAAACATTTCACTTTCTCAGTCTTCAGGAAAAAAAAAAAAGTGTCTTTGTCAGATCACATTTCTCTGAGCAAATCAGGCAAAGCCCTGTTTCATGTGTTGGAGTTAGTCTTGCTTGAAAGTCTGTGAGTATGAGTGAGTCTGTGAGTCTCTGACATCCCAACTGGACGGTTCCTGTGGAAGTAGTTATCTTAACTCTGTGTACCAAGGAGGACTGGCGTGTTAATTTTCTTCTGCAGAAACATTTGCAGAAAGATGCAAGATAAAGTTCTTCCCTAGTGAATCCACATACTATTTCTGGTAGGCTATTGCTGTTTTTCTCTCCTCCCCAATGGGTCCATGTGCAGAAACACAGACATATTCATAGTACTGAGAAGTTGAATTAATACAGGAAAAGAGGATTGTTTTAAGCATAAACAGGAAGTTGTATATTCTTGGTTTTGGTTTACTTGTGCTGAAGAACTGTGTTGTGTAATGGAGTTCAGTAAGAGGTATTTGAAACGTGTTATGTGGTTATGGGAGCATTTGACTTGTTTTTATGGTAAGATGTGAAAACTACTATAATGGTAGATGAGGTTGCTAAATGAAAGAAACAAAGAATGATTGAAGATCTGAAAGGAACTCAGCAAAAGTATTGTGTAGTATGGGGATGACTCTAGGTTATAAACGGTTGAAAAGCTCAAAAGGAGACACTTGCCCTAATTGCATGTCTTACTTTTATGTTAACTAGTCAATTCTCTTCTTCCATATGGTTCTGTTGATACATGCATTGATTTCACCTTCTCTGTTTGTGTACTACTGAAAGTAATGGATTCAGAAATGGGATATTGGTTTGGTTTGGTTTTCCTTTCTTTTTCTGTTCTGTTTTTTTCCAAGATATCTATAGGTAACCCATTTATTATGGGTTTGGGGAAACGAAAATTGAGTTTAAGGGCTCCTGAATTTTAGTATTTGCTCTGTCACGGGTTTGCTTGTATGTTCATCGGTGAGTCTTGTTAATTGTGTACCTCAGTTTCCCCACGTATAAAATATGCTGTGCTCTGTGTGGGAACCCTGAACGCTCAAAGGACCTCAGACATCTAATGGGTTCAAAGGGAATCTAATGGAGGCCACAGATCACTTAAACATGCCCGCAGGTAAATTGGTATCTTTGATAATCATGTTATCTCATAGAGGAATTGAAAAAGTAATCAGTGACTATTCAAGTAGTAGGTTATTGCTAACTTTTTAAAATGCATTTTCTGTCTTTGTTATTTTAGATGCTGTAAACATGTAAAGCAATTAACATATTTGTTCTGGTGTTATCTTTTTTTGTTAGTATATGCTGCTTCATCCTGAGTGATCTTTAGTACTTGAAGGGATTTATCTGCTGGTTGTTCCCAAAAACCAAATTTTTGGTTTGCTGAAGATTTTTTTTTTGTTGGCTTTTGAGAAAGCTTACTGCATAGTTATATCCTAGTGAACGATACTCATTCAATGAAAATGGGTGAGAGGTTGGATTGAATTTATGGAAAGAGGACATCAAGAAAGTTAAATGTTAGCTGGTATGCTTCTGATAAAAGAGAGGATGGGTGAGATGGGACAGAGTTTTTAGCAGGGCCTGTTGTGATAGGACAAGGGGTAATGGCTTTAAACTAAAAGAGGGGAGATTCAGACTAGATCTAAGGAAGAAATTTTTTATGATGAGGGTGGTGAAACACTGGTGCAGGTTACCCAGATTGGTGGTAGATGCCCCATCCCGGAAACATTCAAGGTCAGGTTGGACGGGGCTCTGAGCAACCTGATGTAGTTGAAGATGCCCCTGCTCATTGCAGGGGGGTTGGACTAGCTAAGCTTTAAAGGCACCTTCCAGCCCAAACTATTCTGCAATTCTCTGGGTGAAAGAGCAATGGATACATCTTGGTTTTCAGTTTGTCATATTGATGTGACGCATTTTAAATACACCTTCCAAAAAATGCAAAAAGCGTAGTCAAAGGCAAATTTGTAACTTATAAAAATGTACTATATTCCCCTCTAGAAGAATCAGAAGTCAACCTTCACTTGCAAGTCATCCATCTATACATAAAATCACTGAAAATACGTGTATTTTGCCGCTCTTTAAAGGGTAGCATAGGAGCAAAAGTCAAATATATTGGCCAGAGTTGCAATTTCTCAGACTCCTGGCACGTGTTATGAGTTTGCAGCACTTTATGCAAACTGTTGATGGGTCATGAAATGCGGTTTCTGTGCCGAGACGCCTGTTCGGTGCTCCGGTAACGGTGACCACCCTGAGTTACCTGTTCTCTGATTCCTGAGAATAAAAAGGGTGAGCTGTAAAAGTTTTTCACAGTGATTTTATTTAAGAAGACCTGACTACAGAGACTCTGAAGAAGCAAAGGGAGAGAGATAATCATCCAGCCATTTCTGGGTGAGAAACCAGGGCCTGTTAGCAGTGTTCTGCTGATGATCATGTTGATTAGGAGACATGTACAGCATAGCCTATTACTCAAGCAAAGAGCCGTTTAATTTGAGCCATATGGCTAAAGGCTGAAAGAGAAAATGAGCAAGATCCATCTGTACTATATATCATGCAGTGATGAGTGTAGGAGATAACAGTAACATGAAAAAATAAGTTAGCATGTTTATGTCTATGGCTGGTTTTAGTGTTGGGTTTTGTTTCACAAGTTTACAGTTCATAACTGAGACTAAACCTCAGCACTGCTAAACCATGGCTTCTCTCCTTTTCCTGGTCAGACTTCCAGGGACACATTTGTACTCTGTTTCCACTCTCCCGTGGTTTTCATCTCTTTGGGTTTTGTTTATTGTCAAATGTGGTAGTGACACGATGCTGAAGTGCAGGCGTGATTCCTCTTTTCCGAGTTTCCTTCTGCTTGATGCAGTCACTTCTGGTGTAGGTCTCCAAGTGTTGCCAGGGAAACAGGTAGGGATGTTTGATGAGCTACAGTGTGCAGTTCCTTGTTTAGTGGAAGGACAGCTCTCCTCAAAACTAGATCATGCTGCTGTGATAGCCATTGCCATTAAAGCTGGTTTTTTACTGATTTGTCTAATGAGATATATAGAATTGGGGAGGCTGGGAGGGGGGGAAGAGAGGAAGTCAGCTTAATCATCACTTTAAGGCTGGACAATCATAATACAATGTCTAGAGTAAGCTAGACTAAATATTAAGTGGCATATGAACTCTGGTATTGGTGATAAGGTTTTTAAAAGGATGATATGGCATGAATTACTAGTTGACCTAACTTTGATCTCTGTGAAATATTTATAGAGTAATAATGTTTTTAAAACTATTGAAAACAGTCCTGTACACTAAAGGAGATATAATATGTTCATGAAGGTAAACTAGCATTAATATATGCGAACAAAAGACAATTCTAAATCTAACTCCGAACAGCTTGTATAGCTGAGCAAGCCAGGTGACATTAAATAGTACACTTGTTAAGCAGATATGTGTGTTTCTAGCTGGTGGATTAGGCATAGAATAAATTGTTACATGTTTGTCTCACCCATTTAGGATGAGATTCTTCTCTTCACCTTTCGTATTCTTTATAGTGGCTACATAGGGCTTGACATTCACCTCCTATAAACCTTTTTCTGTGTTGCCAGGGGTCTCGTCTACATCTTGACAGAGTAGTAAAATGAATAGAAACCTAGCTATAAGCAAGTGAATATGAAAGAGGGAGACAAGCTCCTTGCAGTACAGTTTCCATGTAAGTTGTTACAGATAGCCTGGTGGGAGCTCCAGTGTAAACCTTCGGCAGCTTGGCCAGTTTACAGTCAGCTGCAGACCTGTCTTGAGATCCCTGCAGGACTTTCATTGTTTAAACGCCTTCACGTGTGTGCTTCCACTGCCTGTTTATGTCAGTGTTTATCTTCTTGGATCCAGTTCCTCTCTCACCCTTCATGCCCAAATAGGTGCACCCCAGAGGTCCTGTGTGGCCCCTCTCCCTCCTTAGGAGGGCAGTGGCTTCCAGGTCCATGCTGCCCTCAGCCTTCCCCTTTGGGACCTGTGAGAGAAAAGGGCCATGGCATCTCTTTTCTTTCACTTTAAAGTCTCTCTGCTTCCAGGATTTCCTTTCCTTGTGGGAACAAAGCCAGGAATCAGAGTTCCTCTGAGCTGTACCTGCAAGTCAGTACGTAGTCCAGAAGACACTTGACTGTTGTCCCAGCTAGTGTGATGCTGAGGAGCCGGGCTGTGGGGTCCATGCCTGTCAGCATATGGAGTCTCCAGTGTTTATCACTCCTGTTCCCTGCTGCTTTTGCTCCCTTCCTCATCTCTGGCGCAGCACAGCTGCTTCTGTCAGCAGGAAAAATATTTATGGCATTTTATCTCTAAAATTCCCTACGTGTTCAGGATTAGCTGGAGTTTAGTATAATCCTGAAGCCATGCTCTCCATGTATGAGCTACTTCTCACCTTCTCAAGAGGCTTTGCATTTCCTTGGTGTTCTTGCATAATTTTACTCGTGAATGGCATAGCACTATGGATTTAATACCTCACTCAGTATTTGCAGTTGCAAGCTGTTGATTTTATCTTTGCATTGCTCAAGCTGTGTGAATAAGCAGTTCTGTGGTTGGACTGTAGTTTTTGTGCAACTTGTTCTTTGGTGTTCAGGTCTGATACAATAAGCATATGGTGACAGGTCTCAGCATTCGTGTAATTACCAGTTGAGAGCAAAGCATTAGTAGCTGACAGGGAGGTGAAGAATGTTAAAAATATTTTGTCAGAGTTTAGACCTGGGAGGTTTGTTTCCCAGCTCTGCTCACTGTGTACTGGGTGGCATGTGGTTCTTTGTGATTAGGACTTGAAGAACTCCTCAGTCTTGCAGTGAGAATAAATGCATTAAAGAGTTTGAGAGGCTCAGATTATCAGATCCCATAACTAAGCTCATAAAGATTACCTTGAGGTGCTTACATGATTAAAGTATGATTAGACTGAATAATGTCATTTCATGTTTATGCTAATGCTCTTCATGTTGGTTGATGATGATGATAGGTCCTGACTGTGTTGGTAATTAGGCTTGTTTACCCCGTGTTTGAATGTTACAGTCTGTGTTCCAGTAATCTCAGGGGTTTATTGCTCATCACTTAATATGTATGTGTTTGTGCTGCTTCTTTCTGCACTGGGTTACTACACCTAATTTAGGGTTCTGCTGTAAACCTGTGTGTGAGTAGCTGCTGAGCTTTTCATTGATGGCTGCCAACTAAGCTCTTGTTTTCTGAGTTCATTCCTGACCTCCCATTTGCTTCAGTTTCCAAACCTGGAGACTGATACCATGCTCCAAATATTTGAGTAGTTTGTACCTGAGAGTATGAGGTAACCTCAGGTGAGCTACAGTTGAGTTATGGTGGCTCATTTTTCGGGAACATGCAACTGTAAAGCTCGTGGTTTGGATTTGGCATGAAAGAATAAACAGGGGTAATGCAGAATGTCTGCTTGTCTCTTTATGAACGTTAAATTGACCTATGGACTTGCTTAGGTTTTAAACCAGAATTTTGGATTTACAAGACTACTTTTTTTAAAAAAAATTACTGACATTCCAACTGGCTATTAAAATACTCTCGTAAAGGAGGAATGAGAAAACATAACCCACCCATGTGCTTCTCTGCGGTGTCTATGGAAACTGGAGCAGCGTGAGTGAGCAAATGGAAAGACACAGATAGGAGAAGGGTGGTGCTGGGCGAGCTGTGAAGGGCTTTGCTTACATAAGACAACGTGCAGGAAGCTTGTAGTTTGGCATCTAAAAATAAGATCTCTTCTGCTTTGTCACTGACTTCAACAGTCATACAGAATTGCCAGGCAGAAGGGATCAGAGGAACGGAGGCGCCGCCCTTGTGTGCAGCTGGTGCTTGCATTTGTCATGTTCTGCGCAAGAGGCTTCCATGTAGCAGGGGAGCCTCGTCGCCAGCCTTCCAGCAAAAGCTAGGTGTGCTGGTGCCAACAGTTTCATAAAGGGAAACAGAGTAACACTTAACAATGCACATCAGTATCAATTGCTAAATGAATGACAATGTTCCTGGTATTCTCGATATTCATAATCTTTTTGCCATCTCTGTTGCTGAAATAGATTGCTTGTATATGAAAATGTCACGTAAAGGTCTCCTTTTCTACTTGCACTGAGAAAATTAGTTCCACTAGACCTCCTTAGGAATGTTTGTCCTCTGTCCGACAAGATCCCTTCTCCAGAGCAGCTTCAAGGCGTTTGTCCTGTGTGTTTTGCGTACCAGTGTATCCGTAGGAGCAGGGTCCGGTACCAAGTACAGAGGAAGAATTCCTCAACTGCAGTAATTCTTAATGGTAACCTTCTTAATGGTTTCTGGTTTACCTTCTTGAAATTAATTCTCAAGATCTTCAGAGAACAGGAAACTATTTTACTTCAGGTATAGCGTTGTCTCTCAAACAGTCCCCATTCTTGTCCTGCCTAAATGTGGGCATCTTAAGCTGAGCAGTGGGATGCTGACAGCCTATTGTTACTTGATGGGAAAAAAAAAAAATCAGTGAAACATTTCCAGGACAATCAAAGTCGCACTTAAAACAAGAGAATTGGACAGTTTTGACTGCGCTTAAGTAGTTTTAAATATATTACTGCTACATCATCATAGTTTAACCTGCACGTTAACAATCTCATTAATCTGTCCAGTTTATTACAAACCAATCAAGAATTCATGTGGTGTCATGATGCTTTGCTTTCCACAACACTGTACAAGCTTCTTGGGTTTAAATGGAGACGTAAATGTTGTGGAAGGGGCCTAATTTTTTTTATTATTCGCCCTGAATGCGTAATTCTATACAAGTACCAGTTTGTTATGCCTTCTTCAGACACAATAACATTTAGTTACCTCCCACATCCTAGCTTCTGCCCACGCCCCAGGTGATTTTTATGCTCAAGATGAGGATTGAATCTTTTCCAGATCTCTTCCCTTCATAACAGTTGATGTTTCAGTATGCTGCCTGGATGCACACAGATGGCGTGGTGGGAGGAAGCAATACAAATGTGCTCAGCCTCAAAGACCAGATTGTAAGTGGCACATCAAATTTGGGATCTACTGGCCTTTCAGAGTACTTTTCAAATCTGGCATGGTCTTCAATCGTATCATTAGTTGCATGTTACCCCTCAGTAACGCTGGAACTATAGTCGGGGACATAGCCTTTCTCAGTTTTGGTTGTGGTTTTCCTATGTGAGCGTTTGTGAGCTGCTATTTCGTGTAACAGCTAGTCTGACTTCAAGGCTCTGCGTTTCTTGGAAGCAAAGGAATCTTTCAAAGGACCTTGAATTTCCATGACACATCAGTTCTCACTTCATGTCGATAGGGCTTTTTCCAAAGCTATTCATATTGATGTATTGTGGTTTTGAACCATGTGGGGAAAAGGGCGTTACTATAATCATACTCAAGGCAGATCTTGTCAAGATCAGTTACTTCGCAGTAAAAGATACACCCAGGAGTGTATCTATTAACAGTCTTTGGCTTTAACATGATCTACAATATAGAAATGTTTGCAAGAATAGTTGCAATATTAAGGCTGTGCTGAATGATGCTTTTGTTTTATTTGCATGCCATTTCGATTTATGTATATTACTGAAAATTCATTCCTAATTGGGAATGAACAGGAGATTGGTATGGTAAAGGACCACCTGAGCCATTCTATTTGCTTACCCAGGAATAGATGTTTAAATTATGTGTGACTGCATCTACTTTATGCATTGTAACACTTTCTTTTTCCCTTTTAGTAGTGTAAGTCAGTGATAAATCAGTAGTTCACAAGTGAGAATCAGAGCACGCGGTAAAAGCTACTGGAAATGCGTCCAAGTAACAAATCACCATGGTAAATAAATGTGTCCCTTAGTAATTGTTTGAGAGAAAGAATAGGGAGCGATCAGTCCAGGATTACAATATCCGATATGCTTGCTGTGCCCATGAGAATTGAAAATTGAGAGGAACCGGATAGACAGCAATCCCAAGGGAGCAGCTGCTCTGCCAGCGCCCATTAGAGCAGCTGCTGCTGTGCTGGCTGTGCAGGGAAGAGCCCAGCAAAGCAGCCTGCTGCCGGAGGTGGGAATTCTCCCTCTCTGCCCACACCCAGGCACTAGCACACAGGCACTGCTCCAGCATGTGTATATTTGCACACAACCTTCCCCAGCCTGATTTTTGTCCAAGCCAAGTTAAACTGACTCTGACCACACCCAGGGAGTTTCCTGCAGGCTTTGAAAGTGGCTGAGTGTAAATGGGCTGAAATTGCTTCTATTTCAGTTACAAGAATTGCTTCAAACCAGGCAAAAATGGTGGATTTGAAGCTATGGTGCTGAGAGTAACACTGGGAAATGAGCAGGCGAAAGAAGTGTTTTGTATTATACTCAAATATATCTCGACTAAGGACCAATTGTTACAAAAAGCAGAATCTTCCCGTTCCAATTTTACATAGCAGCAAAAAATCAACTGAAACTTTAACCTCTTTTCCTCCCTTTAGGGCAAGTGGCAGTTTTGTGGGGTTTTCTTCAGGGTTTTTTGGTGTTTGGTTTTTTTTAACCTTGAGTATATTTCATAATAATGCTGAGCAAGGAACTGCATATTTTGCATGAATTACTGGTTGTTGGCAGTAAACTTGCCTGTTGCAGGGAGGCATGAATTCCTCTGGTAAAATCTTAGCAACAAAGCAGTCAACAAAAAAAATTCCTGCTAACTTACATGTGGCCAAGATTTCACCCTTGATCTGTAGGTGGAATGCAAAAAACGTTGCCTCCAAAGCCACATATGTGGTTGTTGGTTACAGCACGCTGCCTTCTCTCCTGCCTGGGCACACCTCTGGAACACATAGGGAGTGTAGAGCTGGGGAGAACCTTCTCTAAACTCATGGAGGGTATTTTTCACATTGGAAAAATAAGTTGTTTTGGAGCTTGATAGCAAGAGTGGCTTAGAAAGGGGAAGGAAATGGCTTTATCGTTCGTGAAACATTTCAGAGGACCAAAAGAAGCCAACCACATGTCTGCTTTGGAGTGAAGCCAAGAGTTTTTCAGTGCTTTCTATGGAAAAATGAGCGAGTGAACACCCTCCCCAAAACAGCCAACAATCGAGTGGTCAGGGTACACGTGTGGGCTTGAAGCAGCCAGTCTTTGGCTCTGAAATGAGAAACGCACATGATGAACAGAGA
This sequence comes from Chionis minor, assembly GCA_013398295.1. Classification (NCBI taxonomy): domain Eukaryota; kingdom Metazoa; phylum Chordata; class Aves; order Charadriiformes; family Chionidae; genus Chionis; species Chionis minor. Next base: position 79,013 of record VZSF01004330.1, read on the forward strand.
AGTGGGGGGGCCCCCCCCACCTCCTTCACCCAGGAAATACCCTCCGTCGGACAATTCTCAGTCAAATCAACTGGTAGTCCAACATTTTGTGAACCACTGAGAAGCTAATGCTGTTAGAAGACATTTTGAGTAACCCTTACAGAACCAAGCTCAGAGGTGAAGTTGCTATAAAACGTGTAACTCGTTACCCAGACACAAACCAAGTCATAAGCTCTCAGAGAATTCTCTTCCGAGTCGTCCACCGTTGCTGATCTCTGAAGCCCAGTTACTTTTCTGTGTTCCAGTTTGTGCCCGCTAAAGACCTTCATGAAAGAATTATATTAGCCATGACTATTGATCTAGTCCTCAATTGGCTATTAACATTTCTTCTTAATTTGGCCATTTGTCTTTTCTACAACATCAGAGGTTGGAAGCAGACTCCTCTTAATTATTTATTGATTTGCTTTTTAGCTTCCTTTCCTGTGCTAAGAATGTGGTCTTTAATAAATGAGCCTAAAATGACTTCTGTTTGATTTTTTTTTTTTTCTGTGTGACGGAATTTCAGATGCCGGATTAGTTTATTTGCTTTGACACTGTTATTGCTTCCTTTTTTATCTTGACTTATTAAAAGCTTATAAAATATGCATGGTGCAGACAAAATAGACTCAGGTGACAATTACTGAATGACAGTCAAGATTTATGCCTTATTCCCAAGGCTGAAACAAGGATATTTGTAAAAGCGTTTGAAGCTCCAAGAGGAGGCTTGTAGAGGACAGCTCTTCCCAGGCAGGGTGGCTGTATATACTGCACAGGGTAAGTCTGTCTGTGTAAAAGTTGAAGCTTTCTTTATGGCCGCAGCTGAAGACTGTGGCATAACATCCTACCGCATCTAAGAGTTGCCTGAGTGCGTGCTGGTGTGTGATGCAGGTCAGTGTCCGTTCTCCGACCTGCTTTCAATAATAAAAGGAAATGTCTGGTAACCCTGTCTTTTTGAGGCAGCAGAGGGTGATCCTGGCTTTCAAAACTCAGAAATAATGTCATTCACTTGAGTGAAAATATGCATCCTATGCAAGGGAATCCTCACAAACTTTCAGCTTTTCACAGCCTGGTAATTGTGTAAAAAAAAAAAAAAAAAAAAAAAAAAAAAAAA
>VZSF01004330.1:80153-131628 GCA_013398295.1 Chionis minor
AAAAAAAAAAAAAAAAAATTCTCTTGGTTCAAACCCACAAGGATAAATTCCACAAGTATTTGAGTATTTGTAGTAAGTTTTTCAGTGCAGCAGTTTGCATTGTTTAGTAGTAGAGTTTATGAATGACAGGTAAGTGAATGGACTTCTGTCAAGAAGTCAAGTAAACTGCTGTTCTCTTCTAATCAGTCTAAATTTTGTTTTGCAGAAGTTGTCTTTTTGTTACAGAAATTTGGGGCAAGAGTGATTTAATTTGTGTTCTTTCCAGTGGCAAAGACATTAATCATGGCTTTTGGCTAGATTTCACCAGACTTCTATTGAGATTGATCTACCCTTTCTTTGCAAGTAGCCCCACTGAAATCAACAATTTGATGTGTCTAGGAGCTTGCGATTATAACAAATTACAATTCTTGTAGAAGAGAAAGGGTGTAAACTAGCAGAAGGAGGGATACAAGGAGAGAAGTGTTTACAACTTTCAGGTGTTGATTTTTTCAAGTATTTTGATTGAAGAAAGTGAAAATGCAGCTTAATGAAAGTATGTAGTCTGCAGTTCTGGAAAACTGTTTAATTTTTTTTAAACAAATCTGCAAACATGCTCTTCTGACAGTAATCTCAAAACTCTTCCTCCTAGGTCTACTTAGCAGTCATTTCTTTTCATTGTCTACAATAAGTGTAATGATCTTTTCTTATGGACTGGCTTGTTTTTAAGGGTAAGAAAGGCTAGATTGTTCTTTTAATTAACATTCAGAACAGGCAGAGTAGGGTGGATTAAAGTTGCATCTATTCTCCATCTGGGTAAATAGTAGTAAGTGTGGTCATTCCCGTTTAGTGCTTGAGGCTAATGTGCAGACATCCTTTAATTGATTCAATTTACCAGAAGATTTAAAGGCAAGAGAATAATTTGAAATTTTATGGGAATGTCTAATATCTCAGGTTTATGTTGCATTTTCCTGCAGTGAGGGGGAGAATTCAGAGACAAAGTAACCCTCCAAATTCCAAGGCTCAAGGAAAATGTTATGCTCTTCAAGGCTTGAGGCAGACTCCTGGCTTAATATGGTAAATTGCATTAAAGAAAAATATCCAGCACTGGCCTTGATCTGTGTGATGCCTCCAAATAGGTCTTTAGAAAAAACAGTTGAGAATATACAAATGATTTAAGAAGAATTGTTTTGGGCGTGTTTATTTTTCCCGTTTATGCTGGATTATGCTATTCTAATAGCTTTGCGTTTGGCTTGTTGTGTGGCGTGGTGGTTTTTTGCAGTGGTCCTTGTAGCAGGCGTAGGGAACGCAGGTGCTAGCGGTGTCTCGGCCGGCAGCTGCGCGGCACCCAGCACCCATCTGCCCTGGCAGCCGGACGAGGTGGCACGGCTTGTGCCCCTGCCGGTGACCTGTCCGCAGGGCCGGTGGCCACTGTTGTTTAGCTCATGGTCTTGCCGACGCAGAGTTGAAATCCTTCTGCTCCAGGGAAATTCTCTGCCGGCAGACTAGCTTCCAAAGTCATGGTAAGGGCGAAGGGGTCTGTACTTTGGATACAACACTCGGCGAGCTGAATAATCTGCAGGGGTTTCCTGGAAAGATAATCCAGCCCAGTTCCTGTCATTCAGCCAAAGGGAAACATGCTGACTCTGCCCGAGTCGGGGTGGGGTTTTTTTGGGGAGAGGGAGAGTGTTGTTTCCACAAGATCTATATAGCCGTCCTGTTCTGAACATCGTGTCTGGGAGACAGAGTGTATTAGCAGGGCTTCACGAGCTTTGTGCCTTTAACTAGAGTGCTTATCCTACCGATCAGAATATTTTACTGAGTTTAGTGTTATTTTAGTAACATATGTACGTATTGATGGTTAGGCCCAAATATTTTTGCTGCTGCTAAGATTTGTTGCTGATCTCGGTGCAGGTCCTTTTTTCACATAACCATGATTGCAATAAAATTTCAAGTGGTTCAGTGAAACTGCAGGCTCATGTTAGAATTAGGATGTGGCTGGATGATCCAGAACTGTTTTGCGATTGGTTAAACAGATTTTGCCTTTTAAACTGCCATAGTGAAGGCTACAAGTAACTTTTTTGGCATTATCACGTGACCAAAAAGCAACCTTTGGGAAGGCTGTTTAAACTAAGGTGTAATAGCAAGTCTGCTGCTTGATGCTAAGCAAAACTTCCACGTCAGCAAGAGATTTTGAGGCCAGTGAAGCTTTGACATTTGTCACAATTCTAGTACGTGCTTATTAAAACCCCACATAATGCTCTCCCTCATACTTGATGAACAAACTTGAATCTTAATTGTAACTGTGAAAGGAAATGGCTATGGTAAGCTAAAAGGAAATGCCTATGGTAACACCTGTACACATGAAGCTGATAGGCAATAACATGCTGCTGTCTATAACTTGCTGGGATGCATTTCACAATTACCTGTCTGCAGGGACATCGAAAGCACCTGGAGCACCAAAGTGAAACATCAATGATCTGTGTATAAATAAACCACGCTGATATTCAGAAGTAATAAAGATGCAAGCTGCACATCAGTGCATTAGTTGTTCTTACACTAGAGAGAGCATCGCCAATTTTGATAAGCTTAATTTTCACAGTGTAAAGAAATAGCGATATCTGTTGGTCTTATCTTTGTCATGCTTTCCTCCTTCAACTGAGAATTACATCTTTTTATTATATATATAACCCGATGTTTTTATTCATTTTAGACAAGCTCTATATGGGACCAGGGCAACTGTACCATGATCTGCAGAACCTTTTACATGACTTGAATGTAGTTGGTCAAATTAGTCAATTAATAGGCAGCCTTAAAGGAAACTATCAGGTAATAAACAAAGCTGGATTTATTTTTCAAATATGTTCCTGTTTTAAAGTAGCATTAATACCTCTCCGTGGGGTCTGTGCAAGACATTCTTTAATTCTCTCTCTAAAGAGTGTAATAATTTTTACATCTAGTAATTAATTTACTGTTTAGCACTATTAAGTGGATTACAGCTGTCTCTAAAAAACAGAATCTTGTTTTTCTTTATTGTTTTTAAGTGTAGGTGGATACTACAAGTGCCTGCGTTTGCTCGGTAGCTGATTAGCCTATATGGGAGCAGAATTACCTTTTGACCTTAAGAAATTGGATTCTTGCAGTTAGACAAGGTAGTAGGAGGATGATTGTTTGGAGGAAGCACTTGATGCCCATCCAAGCTCATATTTTTAGCTCAGAGCTTGGAGAATTTTAAAAGCAATTTTCTTTAGCTTTGTTCACATCCCTTTAGTTAGCTTATATGCTGGCAAACAGATATAGTACACCGAATTTCAGAATGAGTTCTCCACAGTCTTAAGACTTAAAAGGCAAAAAAGGAATTTTTAAAAATAATCTTTATGTATGTTTAGGCACAATTTTTAACTCCTACCTGCCACCATAGGCTGTAGATATAAATGGAGATATATCTGTATATGAAAGCTGAGTTTCTCTTAAGATATCTTGCCTTCACAGTCAAGGGCATTAAATAAAATGTAACATTTTGTGAAAATATGTAACGTGAAGGAAGTTTATGGAAACAGTACTGTGAGAAAACATTTCACAAGTATTTGAAGGTGAATTTTGGCTGCATTATTGGGAATATGTATAACACAGATACCATAAGACGTTTGCCTGTTAACATATGCAAAACCTTGCTGCCTGTACTGCCAGTCAGATCCAACTATGTTTTGAAAACTTAAAATTCAGTCAGTGTTTCCAGGTAGAGATATGTAAGATAATTAGAACAGTTTAGTGGGGAATGAGGTCAGCTTGTCTGTTTTTGAAAAAGACAAATTTTCATAAAATTCTGACTGTGGAAAATTAGTATACTTTTGTGCATGAATACTCGTTACTGTTGTTGCACTAAGTGTCACCCAGGTGTGCTTTTACCCTCTGTGACCAAACACTCAGCTTGCAAAGGGTTATTTTTTCAGCATCCTGCTTAAACAGATGCCAGCCACACAGACAGCTTTCATTATGACTCTGTAAACATTTTGGGTCAAAAATTTGAACAAAAACATATTGGCAGTATGATTTGTAGATGTTTTAATGAGATTTTCTTTAGAAATGGAATTTGTGGGTTCTGTATGAAGTAAGAGTTGTGTGTATGCCTGATGCAAATCTATATTTCTTAATCTGACAAGTGCTTGAGGATGTAATTTATCATTAAACTGAGCAATGTGAGATTAAATCATCAGATGAAATATGTTAGCAGATTTTTAACAGATATTTTTGAAATGTGTTTACAAATATGGCTAAATTATCCATGATTAAAATGTGGACTAAATGAGTCCCAGGTGCCAGGAGTCACTGTTTGTTATATGCAGAGATCACCTTAGCCTTTTGGAAATAGGCCAGTAGGCTGGCATTGAATATTAGCTTTTTTAATTTTTCAGAACTTAAACCAATCTGTAGCCCATGACTGGACCTCAGGTTTACAAAAACTGATTTTGAAAAAAGAAGATGAAATCAGAGCGGCAGATCGCTGTAGAATTCAGCTGCAACTCCCAGGAAAACAGGACAAGTCAGTAGTAATCTTGATTACAAAACTTTCTAAATGGGCATATGTATTAGGCATAGATGTACCAGGGAGGATTTGGGAATCTGTAGCTCTTCCCCCTCTTCTGTCTCCATGGTTAGCCTCTGACTTCTGCTCTCGTGCCACAACTTGCATGTTCCAGGGCAGCGCTGTAGTTTTTTCTCCCGTTCCTCAACCCTGCGTTCCAGATGCAAGAAGCAGGAGAGGAACCGTGGCAGTGACAGGTAATAGGGGACAGCCACTGCTACGTTCCTTCACCAAGGAGGGTGTTCTTCTCATACCGTTTCATTGAAAGTGTAGGAAGGTGGGCGTATGGCGTATCACATCCTGCATGCTTAAATCAGAACTGTGTCTAAGCATTAGAAAATAATGAAATTGTATCTCATACTCAGTGCATTTAGAGTGGCATTTTTTTTGTCTTGCAGGTCTGGGCGGCCCACTTTCTTTACAGCTGTGTTCAATACGTTTACCCCTGCCATCAAACAGTCTTGGATCAACAATTTACAAATGGCTAAACTGGCACTGGGTAATTCTTAGTTACTTAAGTGTCCTGTCAAGTGAAGATAACTCTCAATGTACAGTGTAATTATTTTTATTGTTGAAAAAATTATTTTTTTTGTGGAAAATCTATCTGAAGATGTTAAAATTGCAGTACAGTAAATAGTAGTGATTGTGTATCACTACAAAGTAAGGATGTTATAGGTAGGATGGGTGTTTCATTGTGAAGGAAAATAATTTCTATGGTTTTAATGACGTCTGTGGTAATCATTACTAATGGTTATGTCTAAATCAACAAGAATGAGATACACTACAGGACAGACAGGAAGTTATTCCGTTATAAATGTATTTCTTCAGATCTTATGAATTTTTTAAACTTTGAACTTAAGGTTCAAATTTCTCAGTTTTAGCTCAGAATGATTTTGGCTAGGAAGTACCAGTAAAGCTGTTGAGTTCATTTCTTCAGCTTTCTGAGCATGAAATGAATTTATGCATGTGGTTTTAATATAATGTAGTATTTCTATAGTTGGATAGTCAAAGTCAAGTTTTTTGGGGAGAGGGTTTGTTTTTTTAACATGAATCTGTAGTCTTCACTGGAGAGATTATCACAAACAGACCTGATCTAAGAGCAGCAATGAAGAATGTGCTGTACTGTGGTGTTATTAGCCTCCAGGGTTTGTACAGGGGGTATAAGTTTCCTGATAGCTGGGATTTTGAAAGTCTACGTTGAGCAACATTGAGGATACACACTTGCTAGAAAGCAAATTTCACCAGCATGTCCTCAAAATACAGTGCTTTTATGGTATCTCACTGAAGGCAGGCAAAATAACAAAAACAAAAGAAGAGAGAATAGATGTCTCCATCATTTTAGGGGAAGGATCCTTGTAATTATAAGTAGTAGTTGGTAGTGATGTCACTTATAGAGGCAGAGAAATGCTATCTGTAAAATAGATTTCCTAGAGTCTGAGGAGAGGTTTGTGCCTTTTCCTCTTAATAACCTACTGACAAGATCATTGAGAGAACACCCGTGACATTTTGCTAATGTAAGGTGTTCTTTTTTTGCATTATCAATATGTAGTTATCTACTGTATTGAATTTTTGCTCATAGTTTTACGTTGTCATTTATGCATGTATGGTATATGAACAGCTTGATTGCTGTTTACTTATCCTAACAGAATTCTTTCCTATTCCTGTAGAGAGGTGTAAGTGATTGCTTCAGTGGAAGTATTACAGAATGTTTTTGTTGTTTGTCCTTTTCCTTATAGCGGAGGAGAACCTGTTAGGTTGGTTCTGTGTAGAAGATGATGGAAATCAAATCAAAAAGGAGAAACATCCTCTCCTTGTTAGACACATGCCTGTGATGATGGCCAAGCAACAGGAGTTTAAGGTGAACAGAATTTTTATATGATATTACAGTTGCTTTTGTTGCATGATCTAACTGCTAAAGAATACCATATTGTAAATACATTTATTAGCTCTCTTGAGTTACTACCTTGGTGTAAGACCAGTAGCAATGGAAGGTCCAAGGGGGTCACAGGAATGCAAAATAGTACCATCTTTGAGGCACTAAGGAACATAGTGTTTACTTTTGTATAGTATGACCTTGACTTTCAGATGTAAGCTCATCACTTGATGAAACCCGGACTGCTGGGAATTTTGAATTGGTCTTGAGGTTTCCAAGTGTCTGAGGCTCTGAAGTAACTTGCAGGTTACAAAGTGCAGGATTCTGATCTCCATGCTAGCTGTCCTGTACTGCTGTAACTCTGTTGAATCCTCCTCAAGTTTCTGATTTTCTTCAGTGCACAGAGAGCAGTAGTTTTAAAATAATTTTTAAAATTTAGTTTTATGGGGTCATGTGTAAAATGTAGTTCTGTTCTGAACAGTGATGCAGAAATTGTCTTAATGGTTAATTTCCTGAAGTACTGTGTCAGTTGACACAGTAAGACACAAGTCTTACTGACCGCTGGCTTTAACAATGAAAATAAGTACAGCATGTCCATACCAACAGGTGGAAGGGAAGGGTGCTGGATACAATTTTTTCCTATGCATCAACAGGATTTCTTATTGACCATCATTGTTAGGCTTGTGCAAAAATGCTAATGGAAATAAAACTGTACGTTTATGGCCAGAATCCGGATATTAACATCATTGCATGGGTACTGCTTAGAGCAGTAGGTCTGCATGCCCTCGCTGCTAGGACAGCCTACACAGGAGGGAAGTTCAGCTGGCAGCTTCACGTCAGGTGTGAGTGCACAAGCCTGGATGTTGGTGGAAATTAATTGCTAGCTGGAAATGCATTTGAAATGTGTCATGGTGTTAAATCAAGCCATTCCTGTGACACTGGGTTTCAGAGCAGAGCTGCAGTTTACAGCAGCCAAAGTCTGCTCAAAGTCTCCCGTCTCCCATACAACCATAGTCATTCTTGTCTTATCAAAGTCAGCTCTTTCTGTATTGAATACTTTTTAAGGTCACCAGTGGTGAAATATCCAAGATAATTCAGTTTTCATAAAATGAAAATATTTATGTTTCCTTAGAGCCTATGTATGTCTAAGCCCTGTAGGTCCATGCCAGGAGCTTTGAAGGCCCAAGCTCAACTCCTGTGATCAAGTTACAGCAGATCTGCTTGTTTTGAAAGGAAAGGAAAGTCTGTTGCCCATACAGTTGGGTGATAGTCTTTGCTTTTGTCACTTCAGGAGAATACAGTGTGTGGCAGTATTTGCCTGAGCTCTGGGCAAACTTTGCCAGTTTTGCAGCTCCTAAAGGTAACGGTGGGTGTGAGCCCAGCTGTCACGCCTGAAGCTCCTAAATCCTCGATATTACTGGAGAAGATGATCTAAGTATTATTGGTGTTTTTCTGCAGCCTCAGCTGCAATTTGGGTGTCAGGCCACAGCTTGGGGTGGGAAGAGACCCTTTGCTTGGCTGATCCTGCTTGTTACTTCTCTGCGTGTTGCGCGGTGGCGAAGGGAGCCTGTGACAACTCCTTCCGTCAGAGCCAGCTTACACCCCAGGCAAAGGGCTTCTTGTCAAGACTGAGAGCTAAACTGCTGGGGTTTAACTGCGGAAAAGCATCATCCCTTTTGACCAAGACGCGAAGTAACACAGAGGTGTAACAAGCAGCCCCAGAAACACCCAGCAAGAAGACTGTCTTTTCTTTCACTAGTGATGTATTTAGCTGTCGCAGCTACTGTAAATCACCAGTATGAGTAGATAGCTTCAGCATGTGTTAAATGAGACATGCTAAAACTGGCATGGATAGCTTTTTTTTTTTCCTTTTTGCTTTTTCTCATCTATAGCTTCCATCTCTTATCATTATAGAGAATTGCTTTGGTGAATACATAAAACTATTTTTACTACTGCTAATCACTTGATGATGCCGGCTGACATCAGGGAGATTTGTGAAAGTCTTTGCACTTTTGAAAATTAAGTAAACTGGGAATTTAGAACTCTAATTTATTTAATTTATTCTTGCTCATTTCCTTTTTTTTTTTTTTTTTTTTCTTTTTTTTTTTTTTTTTTTTTTTTAGTTATTCACTGTTGGGAGGTGGTGTTGCCAGGTTATGCTGAGGTTGTCTTAAGTTAACACTAGCCAAATCGTCTCTAGTACCGCAATATAATCACAATGACATTGATGTCTGAGACAAGAACATTAGTGTGAATTATAGAGAATCTTGTCTAAAAATGTAGGATCATACCTCATCAGAAAACTTCTTATTCTCTGCATGGTTATGAATTGCTTGTATATATTTTAAAGTGTTTGCATAAGCTTTAGGCAGCTCTGCCATGGATATTAGGGAAAACAGAAATCCATGACTGCTCATAAGAATGCCTGTTTTCAGAGCCTTGGTGCTTGAATTATTTTCAGAGTTGGGATGGACTTAAATACAGATCTTGAGTCTGGTGTAGCTTTCAGGTTTTTCTTAAATGGCTTGCATGATAAAATCATGAGTGTGGTTATTAATTTACTGACAGTAACATGATGACATGAAGTTGGGAGGGAGTAGGAGTATTATGGATAGGAATAGCATTCAAAATGAGTAAAGCACCTGGAAAAATAATTTGATGGGCTAAAAAAAGAGGGATGACAGCCAGTAGGACAGACAATGGTATGCTCAGGCAGAAATAAAGAGCTTCACAAGTACAGATTGAGGTAGTGGTTGAGTAGAAAGCCTGTAAAAGTAGCTTTTTAATAGACCAGCAAGCTAAAGATTGGTTAAGAATGTAATATTGTTACAAAGAGCAAAAAAGTAATGGGATATATACAGATAGGCTTCAGAAGAGCTAATCCTGATGTAGTGCTACTAACAGCTCTGCTGGAATAGTGTGTTCAGGTGAGAAAGTTCTGCACTCTCAAATATGTGGAGCTGATATAGCTGCTGGAGAGATGCCAGTTTGAAAAGTGATAATAATCAAGAATTTTAAAACCAAGAATTAAAAAAATCAGTTATTTTAAAGATTTTTTTTTTTTTTTAATTCTTAGTTAAGTGATAATATTAATTTAGCCTAATGAAGAGGAGACTGAGGCAGGGTCACAACATGTATTGGTCTTTTATATAAAAAGGCACTGCAGAAGGGGAGGAAGTACCTGGTCGCTGAGATGAGAAATAACAGACTAACGATTACAGCAACAGTAAGGTTAGGGTGAGTATTTGGAAAAACTTAAAGGTCGTGAAGCATTCGAGTAGATCAGGTCAAGAATTTGTCGTTTTTGGCTTTCATTGACTGTAAGAATAGATCAGGAATGTGTTAGGAACAGGACACGTGCAGCTGACCTTGCCCATGGGAAGCTGGATGGGCTAAACTGACTTCTTGCCTTCTGTGATTCTTTGATATCCTTAAATGCTTTAGTTAATTACAGGCTAAATTAGACAGAAAGAGGCGTATCTTTTTAATATGGTAACTGCTGTCTTTTCCTTTGCAGATTGAATGTGCTGCATATAATCCTGAACCGTACCTCCCTGGTGAAACCGAGTCAGATTCCTGCGTCATGGAACATGGTTTTCTTTGGGTAAGTGTGATCTTTAAAAGCTAAAAAGGGGGTTGTCTCCTATTTCTTTGCATTGTTTTTTATGACTCTCAGCAACATACGGATCTGAAATAAATTTGGGGGGTTTGTTTGTTTTGTTTGTTTGACGGACTTCTGTAAAGGATAGCTACTAATTTTGTCCATGTGATTTTGCTGTTCTCTGTAGGATGTCACTTGTGTGTGTGATTTGTTAGTGCAACACAGAACAAATTCCAAAGTGCTGAGCGCATTCAGAAATTAGTTACGTGTTAATTTATAATTGAGGGCTGCTTAAGCTGGTCTGAGCTCACAATGTCCTATTGTCTGTTTCCGTATTTAAAAAACGTTTTAGCCATAAATAATCTGTTTAAGTCTGTACATAGGAAAAAAAAAAAACCAAACTATTCTGGCATATTGTTATGACCTCAAGTATGCAGATAGTCCAGCAGTAAAAGTGAGATAGCAAATACTATTTAAAAAAACCCAAAAAAATTAATGATTTCATTAGCTTTGTTTGTTACTACAGTACTGGAATTTTAAGGGAACCCTTGTGAATTAAAAGTGGAAGTTAAGAATAGCTTTTGTCAGTGCTCTTTTTCAAGGTGACCCATATAATTTCTTTTTGTCTTTGCTGTTTGTAAACAGTCATCACAAATATAGGCCAATAAAATCTTTCTACTGCCACAAAATACGTTTTTTTTCCAATTTGCTATGGTTTTTCATTTCATATAAACATAAAGAGTTACTGTATGAAAACACTTACTGCTACTTGGGCAGACTTTTTTTTTTTTTTTTAAACTCTTCCCAGATCCCTAAAATGTATGTATTTGTGGACATACTGATGGTACTTGGTTCTGGATCAGGGAGAAGTTTAGGAATGTGTATCAGCAAGTTTGCAAAAGGGAGTATATTAATAATCCCTTTTTCTGTTGGGACAGAGCATTTATTTGTAGCCCTATTACTGTGCAAAAGACAGGCCTTAGCTATGTTATCTGTTTTAAAGAATCTGAGATAACTTGGAACAATGGTTATTAAAATAATGTGTTACATAGGTACTTACCGTAGTTGCATTACACTATGTATATACATATGAGTCAGATGTCACAATAGGCCATAATAGTCTTCCTTCCAAAAAAGAATGAACTGGTTTTGTGGTTATACAAGGGAATTTTGCATATACCGTGTTTTGAAATCTCTTACATTTGTGCTGAATTATTTTCTTGTTTATGTCTTAATGCATGAAAACTCATGTTCACACATACAACTTTAGATGCGCTCTTCAATTAACATTCTAGTCATGCCTGCTTATTAATGCTGATCTTCCTGGAGACAGGTATGAGTTGTTGTCTTTTTTTTTTTTCCCCTTTCCTCTTTCCAATTCAGATTGGCAGCTGTACTAATCAGATGGGCCAGATTGCAATAGTCTCATTTCAAAGCTCAGGGCCCAAGGTTATTGAGTGCTTCAATGTGGAATCACGGATTCTCTGCATGGTCTACATACCAGAGGAGGAGAAACTGAAAGAGCAAAACAAGGCTCTCCACTCTGAAAATGTTCTTGCAAAAGCTTCTAATGTGCCTACTATTTGCCTTGGCATGGAAGAAGGAAGGTGATTCTTATTTTTAGTGTACCGTGTATGACTTATTCATTAGGTTTACTGTGCTATAAAAAAATTGTGTGATAGATTTCCCAGAAAATGTTTTTTTTTTAAAAAGTATCCATGAACATCCAGGGAACTCAACTTATCCTTTTTACCTAAATCACGGATAAAAACACTCCACATGGTATTAAAATATACTATGTAGTATTTGAAATTAAAATAATGCGTATATTTGATGAAAGAGGATTAATTCATCATGCATCATGTCTGAAAACTTATAAATATTACTTTTGTAATCTTACAACATAATCTCTAGATATTGGAAAATTTTCAGAATGACTAAGTGTTAAATGAGGAACCTTCTACACTGTGATACTGTGCAGGATTTGTCATGCAAATAAATATTACTGTTTACTGTTGATGTGAATTACTTTGTTCTGTTTGAACTGATGACCTTACTGAGTCATCACTTGATTTATATCAAGAACAAAGCTACATTTTCTAAACTTACAGGTCACAAAGCAAACAGATCGTGTTACAGCTAGTGAGGGCATAAGTATGTGACCGCATGTGATTATTTTTTTTTAAGGGGTTTCTAACCAGTATTAAAAAAAAAAAAGAGGAAAAAAAATTCTCCATGGAAAATACTATGTGACCAGAAATTCCAACATCTAATTGTACTCATTATCTTTGCTTGTGAAGTGCCATTAATTCCAAATTGAATTATTCAATATTACTGACAAATCCCTGGTAATAGAAATGGTGGAAATTTTAGATGTAATCGATGTCTGGCAGTGAAGTTTTTCTTCTCTTTTTCCCTAGTTCTCCAGGTAATACTTAATCTTTTTTTTTTTTAAACTAATAGACTAGGAGAGATTCATAATAAGGTCTTTGAGCAGAATTTTTATTATGTCTCATTGTTGAATAAATGTTTCTCCAGGCAAGATAATATGAAAAGTGTTGTCATATGTCAATGTTAAGTAATTGCAAATTGTCTACATAGACATTTTGGAGGGTGAAGATACACCTTTCCATAATTATCTTCCTATGAATGGAAGGAGAAAATCGTTTTTCGCTTCAATATTTTGTTCTAACCCTCTTGTGTGCATATTCTAATAAGAACTAAATAAAACATAATTTTACAGGTTTATTTTTTCTTGCTTCTTTTTATAGTATTTCTGTTTACAAAAGTTGCCAAGGCTCAAAGAAGATTCGACTTCAGCACTTCTTCACTCCTGAAAAGTCAACTGTTATGAGCTTAACATATATGTCTCAGTACTTGTTTGCTGGCTTGGTAAATGGAAACATCTCAATCTACACAAAAGCAGAAGGTAATGTAGTGATATGATTTGATAACATCCCGAGAAACTCGCGTGTTGGTATATCTTGGCAGAAGTAGTTTTTCCGCTATTATGTTTTCCGAAAATTCTCTGTAAAACTGCTGAACTAAGGTTACTACACTTTTCAGTACTTCTGAAAAAACTTTTCACACTTTGTTTTCTCTTTTTGAAGCATAGTGGATACTTTGCTACTGTTCCCACTTTTACCACACAATACGTATGAAAACTGGTCTGTGCCCCTTAGCTTAACCCCTAAGGCTTTCAGCGTTACAAGAGTCCAGGAGTTTATGTGATAACAGGCAGAATACTGTATTTTACACAGCACAGTGCTAATTCCACACAGCTTCCCAGTATTGGTGTTTATGAAAGACAAAAATTCCCTGTTGGTAGAGATTTCTGTATATCTTATTTGAAATGACAACTCCATTTTTACTGTGCAGAAAAGCTTTCCTATGTGTGCGGCTCATGTATTTCACGGTAGGACTCCTTTTGCCATTAGCATCACAGTTGGTCATTTTGTATCTAGCTAAGTAATAGGCTAAAATAATTTAAGTTAAAGGAGAATCCCAGGTAATACTTCTGAAGCAGAACAGTCTTCTCCAGAGCCAGTTCAGGTGCTCCTCTGTGTACTTCCAGGACATCTCACTAACTTTCCTGCAGTATTGCATACATATATAGTAAATTTAGTTCAAAATCAGTGAGGCTTTACTCAAAGTTTGAAATCTGAGTTTTTAAGTGAGATGTTAGCATGGAGAGACCTAACCTTGCAAAGTGCAAAGCCAGCAGAGATCTGGTGTACCTTATTAGTGTGAGCTGCATAACGATGGTTGTCATACTCCTCTAATAAGGTGGGCTCTGTAAATAGTGCAGGTGCATTTGTGTGGTGCTATACCTTGGCTACTAAATCCTGCTAGCCTCTAACTGAGGGGCCAAGCTCAGTATCTTGAGTCTTGGAACAAATGACATGTGCAGTCTTAGATCATATAAAGACTTAGTTTGGGAAAGGTGCAGGATGCCTTTTTTTTTTCCCCAAGCAACAAAGAATTTGAAAAAATGTTGTGAAAGAGATTTCCTTTCACCAGTTGTCATCTTCAACCCAGTGGGTTTCCTGTTGAGCTGTCATCTCTGATCTGAAGCCAGACATTAGATTTCAGTTCCCTTTAAAAAAATTTTCTTTTACCACAGAATAGCAAAAGTTTTCTGTGTTTTGGAGGAACAGGAGTGAGGCCTCAATCCTACTCTCATAACATCATTTTTGAAGTTTCAGTTTCCATATATACCTGGATGCGTGGTAGTAAAGTGAATCTGTCGTCTTCTCAGAAAGGGATTTTGGTGTATTTAAGCTGTTTAAGACTGCAATTGCGGTCACTCAATTTCTTCCAAAAAGACTACTTCAAAAACGCGAGTGGCATCCTTGGAGTATAGGAAAGAAAGGATGCATGGGTTGCCTATCTGCAGAGGATATTAGGGACAGGGCAGAGCTGTTAACCAGCAGTAACTGTTACCAGTTAACCAGTAACTATGATACTTGACCAGTATCATAGGGTCCCTTATTTATCTTCCTCTGAAGGCACCAGTTCTGTGCAGCTAGATATTCATACAGCCTGTTGCAGGATTGCTGAAGCTCTGAGATGGGAAATACACGTTAACTTATTTTTTTTTCTGAATCATCTTATAGTAATTTCCCTTACAATTTGGTCTGTGTGTGTTATTTCAGTTCTCCATGCTTCATGAAAGTTGTGCAAATCAGCTGTTCCCATGCTGGTGTTCGTCTTCCTTATAGCTGGCTGCTGTGGTCATGTGAGGCAGTCAGCCCTGGAGGGGTGTTTTTATGAGCACTGACCTATTTTAGCAAACAAAGGAATCCCAGTGGTGAAACGGGAGGGAGGGGGAATGCAGCCTCCCAAGAGCTTTGTGCAGTTCACCAGGGTCGCAGTCCATTCTGCAGAGGGGGTCACTTTCCAGCCATGCACTTCAACTTGGGGTTTGGTCTGTTGGCATAAAGGAGATTAAGGAAGGATTTAAAAGTGAACATTAAATATGGTCACTGCATTACAAGGCACTTTGATTTGAAGCCTGAGAAGGACAAATGCTATGGGATGCACAGGTAAAATGGTTGTGCAGCCTGTTCTGGGACTCGGTCGATGAAAAGGGGTAATCTTTCTTCTAGGATGAAAATCCACCTTGCAGTTTCTATTTAGAGTCGGGATCCTTATTTCTTCCTCTGTGGCAGAAAGTGTAGTGGACCATTTCAGTCACTGAAACTCAGTGCCTCTATGTATGTAGTCAAAGACCCACAACTTCTGTTATTCAGTGTTCAGTACCCAAATAGCTCTAATTTCTCATGTTGTTTCCAGATGGCTCAATGCATGTAAATATTCAGCTTGTTTAGAAACAGCAAGTACTCTCTTCTGATTTTCTTCACAAGAGAACTTTGTCAGATCAACAGCACCGAGTGCTCTCTGGCTGGGGAATATCTTGTCTTGAAGTAATTTAAAATGGAAACTAAGAAGTTTGTATAGTAAACTGAGGAACACACTCTGTGCTAGTGGTAGAGTTGAAGGTGCACAGTGAGATTTCGTTTATGGAGGTAGTCATGCTTTACTGAGACACTTCTGTATCCGTGTGTTTTCACTTACAAGTTAAAAAGTACTTGAGCTTAGATGTATTTGAACATAAATTAAAAGCAAAGTCAACGGGGTGCTGATAAAATAAAAACTACTTGGTTCTTAAATATGAGCTAACGTGGTGATCTGCGAAAATGTCGCAGAAAGACTGGGATGTAGGTCAGCTAATAAGTTAATCCTAAAAATAGGAGCCCTAATAATTAACCTTAATAATCATTAATTTTATATGGGCGAGAAGACTAGTTTGGAGAGCCATGAAACAGCTAATGCATTAAATGCTGTTGCATATAGGAATGGTAGTGATGCAGATCGTAAATTTTGACGCTGTGTGTGTTGGGAACTTGTATACAGTGCTATTAACTCTTGCACAGTTACGTCTGAAATACTGTGTATTTAGTGTTTGCCTCAGGCCAAATTATTAGGAATATTTCCAGGCAAAACAATTCTAGATGAGCTTAAGGAAAAAGTACGTTGTATTGTCTTTCTTTAAAAAACATAACAAAACCCCTTTGTGGTGATTGCAGACGGCCCAGCAGATGTGTTTTCTGAGTGATGTAATAGCAAAAAAGGTCAGCGCGTGTTTGACTTCCATTCACAAAAGCATCCTAGGAAAGGGAAATCACAATCTTTATGTAATATAGGTGTATTGTTCCTAATATACTGTAGTCAGTTCCAGCTACTTCCTTTCTTCTAGATATTGATGTACATTTCCTTTCCATGAGTCCTGTAAAGAGTTTTGAGAGAAACAGGAAAAAGAAAATAAAAACTCAGAATGATTGTGGCGAGAAGGTTTAATGTATTAGGGTTTCAGAAAGAGCTTCGTTAAGATGAGAGAACCACAAAAGATGAGATTCACAAAAAGGACATGCTTCTTCGATTGCAGTGCCTATCTTTTTGGCACATGATCGGTATGCTCAGCCTTAATGCTCGTGTGTACACATGCTTGCACACTCGCCCCGAGAATTAAACCCACAGCACTTGGCATGTTCCGTGATCCTTCCCCTCTGCTCGGCACGGGTGAGGCCACGCCTGGAGTGCTGGGTCCAGTTTCTGGGCTCCTCAGTACGAGAGAGACACGGACATGCTGGAGAGTCCAACACAGGGCCATTCAGATGATGAAGGGACTGGGGCATCTCTCCTGTGAGGAAGGGCTGAGGTAGCTGGGACGGTTCAGCCTAGGGATGAAAAGGCTCAAGGAGGATCTCATCAATGTCTTTAAATACCTAAAGGGAGGGTGGAAAGAGGACAGACCCAGGTTCTTCTCAGTGGTGCTTGGTGACAGGACCAGAAGCAATGGGCACAAACTGAAACACAGGAGGTTCCCCCTGAACATCAGGAAACACTTGTTGCTGTGAGGGTGGCCAAGCACTGGCACAGAGTGCCCAGAGAGGTTGTGTAGCCTCCATCCTTGAAAATATTCAAAAGCCGTCTAGAGATGGTCCTGGGCACGTGGCTCTAGGTGGCCCTGCTTGAGCAGGGGGATTCGACCAGAGGACCTCCAGAGGTCCCTTCCAACTTCAGCCATTCTGTGACTCTGTGAGTAGAGAAATGTCCAAACAAACCAGGAAGAAATTGAAACAAGGCATTTCTTAATGTAATCTACTTCCAGGTGCCGCTGAGCTAGAGAAGTGCCACTTGTGATTCACAGTGCAGAGTGTGCACCTATGATCATGCCCCTTTTTTTTTTTTTGACAGGATAGGAGAAATAGGACATGTAGTTTCTCATATAGCATCCTACTGGCTAAGGCACTAAGCTCTTAGCTGAAGAGATGTCTGTTTTATCAAAAGATTATTTAGTACATAAACTTTTGCTCTGTTACCTGTCGCTCAGTCTTTAGCTCTTCTTTTTTTTGTCAAGAGTGGCTCAGCTTTAACGTGAAGAAGGGATTGGGAATGCTGCTGTTGCCACTCCAAGTGGTCCTTGCTTGGGTGGCTAAAGCCAGGCTTCTGGAAGCCGGTAGATACTGATATGAATCTTTTTTTGCCATAGAGAGAATTGAGCCCACGTGCCCATGAGAGGAAGCATGTTTTAATAAAAGCTGTATTTTCTGGTAGATTTTTACAGAGCCTGTTCCCATAGGTGTACGCTGCTAGGTTCTGACCCCAAGGTTTATGAGAAGAAGAAAAGGTCAGCTTTTGAGGATTGCAATTGAATGTGAAACGAGAACAGCTGAGGCAATTCTGGCCATGCACAGAACAGAAATTAACATTCTTCAGAGAGACTTTACTGGTAAAAACTTAAAGTAGCTCTGAAGTTGTTCAAGAGTTTCAATGACTTGCCTGTCCAAAGAGGCCTCAATCCACTAATCAGTGATCATTTTCAGAGGATGAATATCAAGGAAAAGGAGCAAAACTGGAAGGAAGTAAAAGAGTAATGGGAAAGAGTTAGAACAGTGAAGGGGGAGCAGGTCAGTTCATTATCAAGATACCTTGATCAATTTGGCAAGGCAATTGTATACTTTGACAAATGCGGGAAAGGAGGAATATGTGGAATGTGGTCAAACTTCAGGGCTTGGGTGGATCCACACACTGCTCCAGTATGTTTGAAGAGTGTGGTTCTGGCAGGTGATCACCACTTGAAGCAGGGGCGGTGGGAGGTATTGCTGTGAACAGTAAGGAATGGTATTAAGCTATTAGGGAGAGGGCTAGAGCAGTGATACTGAAAAAGAAATAAATACTGTTGTCTTGACTGTGTTACCACTGTTAGCAGTGTCTCCTAATACGTGTTACCAGAAACATGTTGACATTGCTGTCAGTCTTATTTCCATATCTCATGCTGGGACTTCCAGCACCATCCCTCTCAATAATTTTAGGTGGAGCTCTGTCAGCTATTTAGCATGAAGAATTTGTTGCCTGTATAGGAAAAAAGACTATATGCATGTGTAGCACAGGACATCAGTAGTTACATCTTGTTTACAAAAGCAGACGGGAGTCTCTCAGCTTATTTCCAGGTGATAAGAAATGTGCTAAACTTGTTACTTCTGTGGCTACAACCTTATTCCTCAACAGTGCTGGTTTATGTACCATGTGATGGGAAAAGTGTTTGTGCTCCACTGCACAGATTAACCAACAACCGCTGTTCCCAGGGCTGTGTTGGCAGCCCTGTTGAAATCCTCAATAGTGCTCCTAAGCAAGAGAGGAAGCTACCAACAAAAACCCATGCTCAGTTCAGCTTCACTGAAAGCACAGAGGAAGGGAAAACTACTGCAAACTTTAAATAGACATTCTGAGGAGATAAACTGTACGTTTATCTCCTACAGATTAGGTTATCTCAGATAATGACTTGAGAGCAACAGCAAATTGTAATTATAAAATATTCTAAATATTAATAAATTATTTATAAATTTAATAACATACTTTTTATAAAATTTTGTAAAATAATACTACTTTTCTTTGTTGGATTTTATGGGAACAAACCACAGAAAGATAAAATAGCTGACGTTCTGTCCTGTAAAATGAACATTGTTTTAAAACTTTTCCTATCTGTTGAAATTTGTGTGAATAGAAAGATAACTGATTTTCTGAAATTCATAAAAATCACAAGACTAATACCAAAATGCACTAATGGAAGTAATTTCCTTATGTGTTAAAGTCTTAGAAATATTTTGTGAACGTAAGATAACTTATTTTGGTGCAGCTAAACAGCCTGATACAGGCATTGCAGTAGGATGTTCAACATTGGGGTATAAACTATGGCACAAAACTATTGGAGAAATATAACTTACAGAGGGTATTACAAATAGTGGCACAACACAGGTCTATTGGTGCATAGACACAAAAGTGCTTAAAAACTGTTCTCCCATTTTAAATATTCACTCAATATGCAAATATCAGAGGTTATGACATCTTATCTCTAGAAGCACCTAGATTTGTTCTGATATTTGAGCCCCTTCTCAGATTTTGTAGGCTCATCTCATTCCTGCAAATAGCTGTACCTGCAATTTGTATAGATGCCTATATTCTCTTACAGTCATGTTCTAGACACTGCCAGAGACTGTCATGTCCTGTGTACTAGGCATTTGGTGTATCTATAGTAAGAGTCTTACCTGTTTTGATGTGGTCATTTTAAGATCTGAGTCAACTAAAACTTGCCAATACAGTAATCTTTGTGTTGTTAATGCATGTATGGACTTTGTTCACAAAGTAGAAGGAAAACCCCTATCTTTTCTCCCACTGTTTCCTTCATCAGGCTTTGATCTTGTATTTACTCAGGGTGCAGATAACTGATTTTTTCACATACAGACTAACCTCTGGTTATAGCATGTTGCAGCTCCTTTGGTATCTATCATAGGTAGAAGAAGAGTTTGTTGTCTTTGGCTTTTGGGCATTCTAGAGACAATGATGACCAGAAGATCTTCTAAAACTAAAACGATGCTTATTTAGAGAACAGAAAAAAGACATTGAACAGAATTTTAAGACAAGCCAAACTTCGGTGAATGCTCCAGCCAAGTCTCTGGGAGCCACATTATATACATCTCCATGGCTTCTTTTTCTTTTGCTCAATTCCTGCTTTTCAGAAAATAGTTTGCTGGGCTCCTTGCACTGGCTTTGTCCTATTGTATACCTTCAGGTTTTGTGGGTTTTTTTCAGGTTTTTACCTCAGCTGCTATTTATTGCTGCTTTTCTTTTTTCTGGGGGAAAAAAGCAACTTATTAAATCAGTAACTAAGGTTTATAACATCAAATGAAGGTGCTCCATATCTTTTGCAAGTGCTGCACCTAGTTTTAAATACATGGATAGTGTTGTTGGACCTTCTTACGTAAGTATGTCTTGAACCTGCAGGTGTTTGCACAAGTAGAATAGAGATAATACTTCTTTTCACTTAGACTTTTAGAAGCAGTGAATTTTGGATCAGACAGGTCACATGAAATAGCCAAGGTCAAACATGAAGTCTGTGCAGACAGGTATTGCACAGGGTCTGCTGAGATCTGGAGAGAGATGCAGAGACAACATTCTGTTTTCCTAAAAGTGTGATTTTGATAGTCTTGAAGCAATTTGTGAACTAAACAAAGACTTGTTAGGTAATTTTTGACAGTGGGCGATAAAATTCTTGGTCAGCAAAATGAAGCTGTGATCACGCTTTTAGGCAGCAGCCTGTGGTTAAAGCATTCACAGAAGTATGTTGGATTACCAGGCTTAATCCCTTGCCTTGCTTGAGAGGATTTGTACCCGTGCTTCTGACGCTCAAGAGATTTCCCTGGCTGCCACAAAATAAGAGGGGAGAGATGCACAGTGCTTTATTTCTCCTCCTGGTGCCATTCCACTTTGTATAATTAATTAAGCATTCACTGAGGCAGGGACCAGAACACAGCTGACCCATCGTTTAAATACTGCCCTAATTACCAGACTAGAGAGTCTCTCCCTGCCCTTTTTTTACCCCCCGTCTGTGTCGGAAGCTGTCTGATCTGGAAGACAGCAATGCTGGCAGGAAGAAATAAAAAGGAACGACAGAATGGCCTTATCACATTGCTATCTGGGAAGAGCTTTGGATTTTTCCTGGATCGATATATCAAGCGGGGCTGCAGTTTCTTTGCATGAAGTCATGGTAACATGAAGGACTTCAGGTTTCTTATCTCGCCTTTTTCATATGTCCAGTCCCACTGAACTCCTCAAGCTAACTGGGTTTTGTTAAATGCCGTGCTGACAGCACCAACAGAAAATGGTTTTGTGAGAACTGGATTTTGAGATGCCTATTTGTTAAATTAAATATTCCTAACACTGGTAATACTGAACTCACCTTCTTACCTCGAAGTAAGCTGTTCTAGAATTTTTATTTTGCAATTGACATCTACCTGACACCTGTACTGATTTTCCTTTTCACTCAAAAGCTATTACAAAAACTAGGTAATAATTTTAAGTAAGACTTTGTCAAAATTAATAACACAGTTTAATGGTTAGCCATCTGAGGAGTTGCATGGAAGCTGAGATATAAAGATCCAGATTTAAAAAACAAACAAAGAAAAACCACCTTAGATGCTTGAAATGAAATTCAAGCAAAACTTAAATCAGAGTCCACAGTTGAGATCCTGAAAATCCCCATTCACCTGTCACTTAAGTATCAGCTATACTTTGTATATAGATCAATGTATAGCTTGAACGTATTTATGAGAAAGAACTGTTGAGTTTGGTGAGTGGTTTTGTCTGTACATTAATGTGTTGTTTGGTGTGAAAATATAATTGCAGAAGAAAAGAGCTTCTTGCTCAGCATATCTGCTCTTTGCCCAAATTCACAGTCTTTATCCTTCAGAAGAGAATATACTGGAATTATGCTGGCTTTATCCCCAAGAGGGAAACGGGAGGGCGCTACATACTGGATGTTGTTCCCACTTCTGCAGTCAGCATAATTTAGGCCATGAAAGTCAGGATGCGCAGACGCGTGCAGCTCTGCTCTCCGAAGGCTTTGCGCTGAACTGCCTGCAGTGGTTAAAGCATTTGTTAAGGTATGCGCAGCCTCCACTTAAGAATTTAATTTGAGGAGAATGTGGTTGCTAGCAAATGAAAACTTTCCCAGAAGTTTCCTTATTACTAGTGGTACATGTGAGTCATGAAGAACTTTGACATCGCTGAGAGAGTTTGCAGGCTAATAACTAGAAACACTCTTCTCACTTGCAAACTAAAATAATGAAAATTGTTTTGACGGCCTGAAACTAAATGTCATTTTTACAAAGATGCTTTGGGAAGAGAGCTGCATCCTGAGAATGACTCAGCGAAGGTTGTATCATGCAGATGGCAGAAGCAATGAAAAGTACTCCAGAGCTGAGGCTTCTTGTTATTGTTGTTGCTGCTGTTATTGTGAAGCAAGAAATTTCGTACCACTTTAAGCAGATGATAAAAGGTGCACTTGTTATTGGAGGGAAAAAAGGAAAAAAAAAAGTTGTACTTAAGTACTTGCCTAAAGATGTGTTTACCTTGGTCTCATCAATCAAAATGTAAGCGGTTACTGAGTTGAAACTGATGGTTTCTGAGTTGAAACTGATGTCTTGTAAAGTAGACAACTTTTCTGCTGCTTACGCAGGTAGAATCCTTTAACGTGAGGAACTGGGGCCTTTTTACTGTATTTTATCTCACTGTAAAATCAGATACTTTAACAAATTTTGTTACTTAAGTATAATGGATAGAAACGCGGTCTTTGAGACTTTATGTTCAATGAGCACTTACAATAGAAATAAACGTATGAAAGTATTTAAAAGATTATTGGTGTATTTAGTGTGTCAAATTGTATGTATAAAAGACACAGCTATAACTATTTCAAGAAGCCCGTATTGCTAGCTCTTAAATTTGGAGAGAAATAATTTGCTAATCCTTGTTTCGAAGAGATGGCAAGTGAGCATGACCAGAGCGGTAAGTGGCAGCATGTAGCTTTTATCAGGTCTCTGAATAATTGATTTTGCCTCATAGACATGCATAATGTAATTTGGGTCCACTAAATGCAGTCCACAGGAAACACTGTGGATTTAAGTTGGGGGAAAAAATAGAAAAAGTGAAGATATGGCACAAAATTAAATTTTAATTTAAAAGAAAAAAAAAGTCCTTCTTAAATGAAGCATCTAGTAACAGGAAGTCCATTCCATCAGTATGCTTTTAGAGAGTCACCTGGGCTCATTCCAACCTACAGTAAAAATCTTGCTGAGTACTTTTCACATGAAAGAGGATTCTGGCCTAGTTGGAAGTTGATTCATCTGGAAACAGGTTTGCTGTGAGCTCCTGAATTGGAGAAAATTATATCGGCCATGTCTTTCTTGACTGTATTTCATCTGGAAAGGAAAGCAGTTGTATCAGAACAGCAATGTGGGAATTCTTGTTTATCAATTAATCCGGATAAAATTTGTTCAGTTAAGAAATATATGAGTGTTTGGTTTAGATTGATCCCTTTACTGTTGTATTACCCTTGCAAACTTACCCTGAAAGCTAAAATTAAACATACATAAATCACAGTGTAGCTTGGAGTGGCAACTTGCAGGGATTTGAGCAGTAGGCTTGAGAGGTCGTGTTTTCAGAAGTGTTTTAAAACAAAGATTACCATTTTGTTGTGTGTAACCTTTCTTCTTTTTTATTGAAGATGGGACGTGGAACACAGAACCCCAGAAAATAGTTAAACTGGGGGTTCTGCCTGTCAGAAATCTGCTTGTGATGGAAGAGACCATTTGGGCTGCATGCGGTGGACAAATTTTTATCATCAGCACTGTGACACATTCCATAGAGGTAAACGCTTTTAAAAGCATCGCTCACATACTGTGCTGTAGGGTGTAAGTGGTGAAATTTTAAACGTTAAAATCTGTTTAAGAAGCTTCACGATTCTGGAAGCTTTTAATGAAATTTAGTTTCAGTTCTGTTAAATCCCACTTCCCGCAGTTTGAAATTCTGTCATGATGTTCTCTGCCGAGGTCTCGTTAGACGTGGGTTTGCTTGTTTCCCCGCAGGTTTCCATAAGGTGCTTGGAACTCGTAGGGCAAGAGGTTTCCTTAAAAATGAGATCTGAGGGAAGGCAGCAAAGAATTGGGTGCCTATGGGAATTGCCTGTTAATTCCAGAAGAAGGTTTAATTAAGAGACCACCTCCACATAGTTAGATGTTACTTGTACTTTGTGATGATTTCATAATATATTTCTTCAGAGTTTTGCTTCTCAGTGGCCTACAAAAATTCGCTTTGCGTAAGGACATTTTCCAATGAGTAGTCATAGAAAAGTTAGCTTTTCTGGAAGGAAAAGAAGAAGAGTGTTAAGGATTCAAGCTCGTATTTGTGACCACATTTTCCACAAAGTGTTAAGGCCTCATTTTTGTCAAAATTGCAGCCTCCACCAAAAGAATGTCTTAGTGGTCGAAAGTTTAGAGGAATCAAGCCTTTCCTTCGACCTACAATACAGTTACACTGAGTTGCATGATGTTTACAGCCATGAGGTTCTTTGATGAGCTCACAGCCTCCTTCTTTGTGTCCTTTGTTGCTGCTTTTTTGTTTCATTGATGATCGTGTTTTCTCTCAACAATCGTCTGTTTGGTACAATTGATTCTGTGAGTCATTGTCATGGGTTTGCAGGGAAATAGCTAACATCCTAATTTCCTCTGTCTTTATCTGTGCTTTCTGGGTGATTTTTTTTGATCCAAGTAGGTGCTTGGATCATATATTTTCCTACTTTATTTTTCTTTAAGGCTTGCTTTGTTGATAGGTTGAATGGTATGATGAGGAAAGAGTTTTGGAAGAGTGATTTGGATAGGTGCTTGAAATGGATTTTCATTAGCTTGACTGGGGAGTATCTGGGACGCCTGGTTACTGTCCTACAGAATTCGATGATGAATCTGTCTGATTCTCACCAAGAAATTCATGCAAGGGTAAGAGATCACAGCCAGATTGTTCCTGCATGAGGTTGGTTACATACAGCCAGATCTCTGTAAGTTTGGCAGTTCTGGCCTAATTCTGTCACAAAGGTCTTCCTAGATCAGGTGGTATGGCTGCAGTTTGGGCTGTTCTGTGCTGTTTTGGCACAGGAGAACAAAAACAGAGTTAGACAAGCTTTGAGGATCAAAGAATGTGTAAACTGTCAAAATACAGCATAGCATAATAGATTGCAGTATTGAAAACAGAAGTTTTGAGAGATAAAATAACAAATACTCTATCAATATCTCTCAGGCATGGTAGTTTCATTTTTAGCTGTTACTACAAGTTTTCCTACAAAAGCATCATAGGAGGTTTCTTTTCATTTCCAGAGTGCTTTGTAAACCAATCCATCTGTTGTAGTCAGAGCTCAGATTATTATAGATACACGGACTTTTATAGCTGTAATTAATACACAGGCTATAATTAATACTGCAGCAAACAACATATAAGAAATGCTGCAACTGGAGGTGGTCCATATGAATGGTTGAATAATGTTTTTCTTGACACAGATAATTTTATTCAAGAACATGATGACTTTTTGCATGACTGGCTGAGAGTCATCTTTTTTTATTCCACATGAATATCCATACCATAACTTGTTGTCTTCATAGAACTGTGAACGAATGATGATTTTCTTGTTGCCTCTTTACTGGTCCAAAGACATATGCAAGTACGGATCTTTATTCCATCATCTCACCAGACTAAACAGCTCGCTAATGTTTTCGCTATTGCTCAGTTGCCTGACTTGCTTTGGTACCATCCTGGCTTTATATTTCCAAAAGTGATCTGCTGTGATGTGCATACGGTGTTCATTGGCAGTATTGTTTCAATATTATATTATACATGAGGCAATTCAGGCTTAGTCTATAGGGAATATTTTAACAATATCAGCAGCTGACTACATCTGAGCTACCTCTTCCTGACTGTGCAGAGCATGTATCGTGTACATATCGTATGTTCTGTGTCATATACATTATCTGTAAAGGCACCTGACTAGTTTTAGGGCCATATTTGTGCCAGCCTATGAGCATATGCAAGACCATTTTTTAAACTTCATCCTTGTGAGGCACTGCCTGCTTCGTAGGTACCTCATATTTAACTGGCAGTGCAGTTGCTAAGTGCAAAGCACGTTGTCCTTGAAAACAATCTCCTTGCTTTTCTAAGATTCTTATTTAAGCTTTCTTTTTAAATAACTATTAGTAAATGAGCAGGTTTGGCATCCTGCAATACTGTGTTTGGATGTTATTTACTTTTCTGGGTTTTTTTCCCCTCTGATATGGGTAAGACTCTCAATTCACTTGTTTTAATGATATGTTGCTGTAATAGAATGTTTTAGGAAATGTCTTTTATTGGCACAGTGCCCCAAACTGGCACGGTGCCTCAAGCTCCTTGGCAAGGGACATGCAAGAAACACATCAATTGCTTTTATATATTAATTACATACTCTGATACTCTTTTTGTGAAGAAGAAATTTATCCGTAGTCTTGACCCTACATCTGCCAGTTGTATCGCTGTTGAATATCGACCTTGATCCTGTAGTGGTCTCTGTGCATGTAGACCCTTAGGCTCTGCAAAGGCAGTCTGTGTTTGTTTAAAAACAACAAAAAATGCCAGGGTATTTTAATAGAATAAAGTCACCAACTGAATGGCATTCCATCCTGCTTTGTTTTGTCTTGTTTTTAAAACTTGTCTAACTATGCACTTGTTACACTCGTTTTAACAATTCAAGTAGAACAAGCTGAAATGTTCAGCTGAATAAAGAAAACAAACAAAAATCCTTATACATGAGGGTATGTTGCCCGAGTACTGTAACTTCTTTAGGGTAGTAACAGTCGTTTGTTTTACCTTGTGGACAATGATACCCATTGTGCATCTCTCGTGAAGCTTGAGAAATCGTGGTTCGGTTCTTGGCGCAGCTGTTTGGTGCAAGTGGGCACCCCCTCAAAAGACAGACTCCAGCTATGCCCGGTGCTGCTGGAACAATAGGCAGCTATGTCGGGCTGCGCTGCCCGCCGGGCTGCGGCATCCAGAAAGTCTTCTGCAGCTCTCCTGTTGCTATAGAGTTTGAACAAGAGAGAGCCTGAGGGGGGAAAAAAGCTGGGCTTTGAATAGAAAGGAATGTAGGTATGAAAACTAAAAGAGAAAAGTAAAATGCAGTTCAATTTTGCTTGTTTTTAATAACCGAGGGAGTAAAGCATTTTTGTCCCTTTGTATCTGTATTCCTTGCTATGAGAAGTAAAAAGAAAAATGAAGAAAAAGGCCAGCTGTTGGTTTTCAGGTAGATATGTAATTGAAACGGATGTCAAAGCTCTGTACCAAAAAACTTACGTGTTTGTAAAAGAATGCACAGATTTGGGTACATTCCTGCTCTGTGTTAGAAGAGCCTTTGAATGAGAAGAATAATTCTTTTTATAAGCTTCTTGTGTTGTTGACAATATTACAGTTTTTCTTTAAATGTGTCCGCATGTTTCAGCAGACAGCTGCACGAACAGCAGGACAGACTAAGTGGGAGTGTAATGAGATGGCTGGCAAAAATGGAATGTGACAAAAATGCGTGTGCAAGTTGTTTACAGTGGCACCAACAGAATTGTCGGCTGCGGTCAGACCACTGCAGAGAAAATTAATTTTTTACCAGCAGCTTCATTTTTCTTCTAGTTCCAAACAGCGCAAGTTGCTGGTCAGGTCCACTTCAGCAGCCTTGGATCTGTCCCTGAGAAGTTTTCAACAGTCAGTTGCTCACCAGTATAGGGATGTAGGAGTCTGTAAACAGAAGTTACTATTTTAAAATCCTTTTTGCAATGAAACATGCATGATGAGAATATCAGGGAATTCAGTCATAAGAGCTGTTTCTGGCTTTGAAAGATGTTCACAGATGAATTCTTCTGTTGAATAAACTGTACGGTTTTCAAATGGTATATATCACTTGGTAAAAAATGAATGGAGATAACCAGAGGAAAAAAATGAATATAAATATATCTGCCAGAGGCGCTTACCTTGCATTCTGCAGTGTTGTTACTCAAAGAGTCAAAAGGTAATACAGTAACACGCAAAAACTGAACCACTGCCTAATAGCTGATGAGAAACTGCTCTATTCATTTACTAAAAACTGAACAGTTGAAGAATAGTGTTAAAAAAACAAAAAGGAAAAAAAAAATTCCCTGTATTTTGAAACAGCCAATTTCTCCGTGGAAAGTACTAATTTATAGAGTAATAAATTATGAAAAGAAAACTAAATGCCTACAAAGTATAATACCAAAATTACACTTTGCGAAAGCTTAAACTTCTATTCATTGTCTCTGATCTTAGCCTGTTGGTTGAATTTAGATGGAAAATTTGAACAATATTTCTGTAACCCTAATATACTCAAAACATAACTGTTTTAGGCTAAGAGCTTAGCCTGAGAAACATGTAATTTAGATTTTGAGACAAAATGATAGAAGTGTGAGTCTTCATTGTACTGCATGGAAAATTTAAGTGTGCTTTTACAAGGACGAAGTGGGTACTTCTGCATTTTATCTGCAAATATAATTAAGAGTATATAACATGCAATGTGGATATTAGAGCAGATATTTTCTTCCATATCCCTCCAGAGACAGATTTGTATCCAGGGAACAGTGTGTTATTTATTTAGCCAAGGAAGTTTCATCTTTATCAGAATAGCTCTCTGTATTTGATAATAGCTGGCACAACATTAAAAGGCTGTGTTTAACTTCAGAGACAGTTTACTTACAAGACAAAGCTACAAAAAAAATATCCCTACTTCTTATTAATGATTAAAGAACTTTACTACAGCTTTATCTTGCATGTTAACAGGGGTGTGTAGGGAGGTTTCAGCTTTCCTGGAGCCATGCAGAAGTTGTAACTGTGAAGGCACTGGACTGAGGAAAAAGGTCTATCCTGAACGTACTTGCATTACATTAGGAGAATTTTGGCCTTTCTAATGAGAAGTGTCTTATTCTATTGAGAAGCACCAATATTTTGGAGGGCAGGAAAACAAAATAGCTAATACTTGTGAAATTCCGAAGTGCCTATGAGTCAAAACGCAAGCCACAGTACTAAGGCTCACATTGCTATGTACGTAGTTGAGCAAATAATTATGTATTTATATTCATAAACACTACTTTCTAAAGATGACTTTTTCCTTGATTCTGTTATCCTTGTTCTAGAAAGATCCCCTAACAGAACAGAAGAAAAATACCTTTTTTTTTTTATTATTATTGTTTAAAGAGGAGTTCTGCTGTAGATAAAAGTAACATATTAGGAAAAAATCTGCCCGCTCCCTGGAACATCATGTGTGATAGTTTTCCCGAAGGAGTACCAGTAAACAAATAGAAAATCCTTTGAAGTCTCAGCTGTTACAAGCTTGCCAGCCCTTACCATGCGATATTTTTAATAAACACAGTATCTAAGTTACTGTGAAGTTACTCTGTCATTAGTTAGAATTTTAGTTCAAGAGCTGAGAATCCTTCCCTACTAATGATTGATGTATTTTCAAAAAAAGGGAACAAGAAAATTAACACAGCTTACACAGCAGTCAGAACATAAACTGAGCAAAGCAGAGGAAGAGAGACTTGGGGTTGTTCAGCCTGGAGGAGAAAAGGTTCCAGGGAGACCTTATAGCAGCCTTCTGGTACTTAAAGGGGCCTACAAGAAACCTGGAGAGGGACTTTTTACAAGGGCATGTATTGACAGGACGAGGGCTAATGGCTTCAAACTGGGAGATTTAGAATAGATCTCGGGAAGAAATTTTTCACTCTGAGGGTGCTGAGACACTGGCACGTGTTGCCCAGGGAAGTTGTGGAGGCCCCATCCCTGGAAGTGTTCAAGGCCAGGCTGGATGGGGCTTTGAGCAACCAGGTCTAGTGGGAGGTGTCCCTGCCCGTGACAGCGGGGTTGGAACTAGATGATCTTTAAGGTCCCTTCCAACCTAAATCATTCTATATTCTATAAAGCTGGCTTTGTCCTTGACATGGTGGACAAAGATACAGTGCCTACACTTGAAGCGTTGATAAGGAAGGTTGAATGATCATAGAAACATAGAATACCAGGTTGGAAAGGACCCCAAGGATCCAGCCGGTCCAACTTTTCTTGGCAAAAACATCTAGACAAGATCGCCCAGCACCTTGTCCAGATGAATCTTAGAAGTGTCCAGTGTTGTGAATGTTGTTCAGTTGCATCTCCCCACAGAGTCCTTGTTTTCCGTACAGAGCCATTTTGAAGCCCATCAAGAGGAAGGCATGGTAATCTCCCATATGGCTGTTGCTGGAGTGGGAGTCTGGATTGCCTTCACATCTGGATCTACACTTCGCCTGTTCCACACTGAGACACTGAAACACCTCCAGGATATTAACATCGCCACACCTGTTCACAATATGTTGCCAGGTACCTGAATCGCGTGATGTGATAACATTTTTGTTTTATCTTTATCACCGTCATTCTCCAGAGTGGTGTAGAATCAGAAGGTCTGTCTCAGACTTTGAGTCTGATAACTGTCTTGTGACTATTTGCTTTACTAATCACAGTCTGTCACCTGCCCAGAAGAACAATGTGTGCAGAGAGCTGGTTTGAGTAGCAGCTCTCCTCCTTAAAGGTTCTAAATGTAGTTATATAGATAAGCGGGTGGATTCTTCTGTTGAGTCACTTTTTTTTTTGTGGCTGTGAAGCAGTGGGACAATGCAGTCTGCCATGAAAATGTTTGCTTTGCAGAGTTTAGCATTTGCTTATGGAGCTGAGTATCAAAGTACGATGGGGTCGTCATTGCCTAGGATCCAGACCAAAAAACCACTTGCTTAATTTTAGTTACATGAGTAGTCTCAGTGCACTCAGCTGAACCACTCGCACCCTCCCATTTCGGCGTGTGTTCAGTGTTTTGCTGTTTGGAGCTTTAATTTGTTGAATTAAAAGGTTAGTCTTAATGAGTGAAGACAGAACCTGTGGTTATTTGGGTAAAGTTTAACAGACCTTTTGAGTGGTTTAAGATGGAAGCTGTTGAATCATCCCCAAATCATCAGTGCTGCAGAGAGTTGCACTGGCCTGTATCAGTCTTGTGAGTGGCTGGGACCTCGGCAGCGCATCAGGTGGGAGCTGTGGCAGTGCTAGGAGAAGGGACGGGTGGAAAAGTGATACTGGTGTGGCTAAGCACGAGGTCTCCATGAGGGGAGAACTGCTCTTTTTGTGTCTCCCTGTTTATAGACTGCAATAGGCCGAGCTTCTGCAGTTTTATTGGCAATGTGTGCGCCAGCTTTGTAGCTTCATTTCTAGCAGAAACCAGTTCTTCCAACACGGAGATTATTTTTATATTCTTACACAAATTAGGGATAAGTCTTGCATCAAAACTGGTTCACTTCTTCGGTGTCTGTCATCTTCCCATGTTTTCTTCCAGATGACATTAGCTTTGCAATAAAGCTATTTTAAATTGTGTCCATTTACATTGTGTTCTAGACAGGGTGGGTTTTCCACGTGGTGTTTGGCTGTAGCTCCAACACTGAACAGCAGCAAATCACCTGCCTTCAAATAGGTCATTTGATTAAATTTATCATGGTTGTGCAAAGAAATCGTGATCAGTTGTAAAAAGAAGATTAACTTTTAATACATTTTGCTCTTTGTCGGGGGGACAGGGGGGAAGTAGGGCCTCCCTTATGTGTCTTTTCTGCATATAAAAATCCTCAAACAATTTAGCTTTAGTGTTCATTGCCATGGTAACATTACCAATTTTTTTGGTAAAAGAGTTTTAGCTAATTATATCTCCTCAGCGACATTCTTACCCGTTTTAGTTCCTTTTTTTCCTTAGTGTCTTTACAAAAAGCACTCCAGTGAATGGAAATGGAAATTTATTTCAGGAGTAGAACATCATTACAGAAAATGTTCCAAGGGAGAATCCATTCTAAAAATGAAATGAATTTCAATTATTTAGCAGCAGCTCTCGGGCCTGTTTATATGATCCCAATAATGCTGCAACAACAAAAGCTAAAAAACAGAGGAGCAGGAGGCTTACATAATAAAGCAGCAGTAAGGACCTTTTGGAACTAGCAGCCAAAGAATTAATCAAATTCTGTGTACTATATTGTGAGATTATTAAAAATAAAATAATAATAAACCAGAAGAGGAGTGAAGTGGCTGCATATTTGCAAAATATCTATTGGGCCTTTACTGAGGATTTTTAGGGACTCTGATTAATGTTTAGAAATGCTGTATGTGCTGCAGGACATCTCTTGGTTTTAAGGGAAACAGCTGTGTTTCGTTTTCTAAAATCCAACAGGAATTCCTTGAGAAGCAAAAATAACAGATAAGTAAAAATTCCGATTGTATTGAAATGAGAAAGAAGAAAATGGTGTAAAAATATTGCTGAAGTCTTAAGAAGAGAGATTTAAAAGGCAAGATTTTGATATAACTTCCAAGAAGCTGAACTTCTTTTCCCAAGACCTTAGTAGCAACAACAATATCTAGTATAGCCCCAGTAGGCTGGGGAACATCATCTGTGTCTTCATTTAAAGCAACGTAAATGAGAGGAACGTCACTTTATGAAGTTAATGAAATTATTTTGTTGTTATACAGTAGAAGTAAAGGAAGAACTTACTGTTGCTGTCAGGAATGATCACTGTGAGTTACAGTGCTGCATGTAAAGGATAGCTGTAAAAACTAATTAAGATAGAGGAGTAGGAGGTTCTTATAACCTTAGTAACCAGTCCTTATAGCGTTAGATTTTTCCCAGTTTTGTTCTTAGGAGAAGACGGCTTTAAATATCGCTGCCTGCTCTCCTTCTTGTAAAGGATGTGCCTCCTTTGCTTGGAGGCAGGCGACTCTGCAGAGCAGTGGGCAGGACGGAATCGCAGAGGAATGAAGTGTAAGGGAAACGGCACAGTAGGTGACTGTCCTTACGGTTCAGCTAAGTTCAGTAACGTGAAAAAGCAGACTGTGTCTGGCAGAAGGTTTTTTTCTGCTGAACGTAACTTTTTAAAATCTGTGGCAGTCTACTTATGAAGAATGGAGCTGGGAGGGCTCTTGCTTTCTGGAGTTACCAGAAGTTTCTGTAGAGGAATGCAGGACTGGAAATTAAACAAGGGTCACAAAGTGGTGTGCAGTACCTTTGCTTCAGATACCATCAAAAATACTGCCTAATAATCTATAACAAGTGTGTGTTCTGTAACAGAATACCAAAAAAGCACAAATGCCATGTGAGAAAGGAAGAGAATGGTTGAGAGGAAGAGCATCGTCATTGTTACAGGTCCAGGTAACTCTGTTTCACAGTCTAGTAAGCCACAGTACAGCTGGATTGCTTTTAAGTGGCTCAAGCACAGCTCTTTTTGCTGAACAGAGGGAGTACTGAGCATCAGGAAAAAAAAAATCTATTAACATTTGGAGACAAATACACACACTTCACTAGTGCAACGTACTTCATTTGTGCAGCAAGTTTATGCTTAGCGTTTGTGATCTATAGTTGTAATCTCAAAAAAGCATCTTTTCACCAGCCTTTATCACAGCTCACACCGGGGGAAAAAAATAATCATTTTGTACATGAGTAGACTGTCCACTTGTTTTTTCATAGTCACATTGAATATTTCATTATTCAAGAACATCCTTAAACATGTTTTTCCTTTCAGCTCTGAAACAGTTTGTCCTTTTAAAGAGATTACTCTGACCTTGATACATGTAATTTCATTGCTCATATGGATGATGACAGGTTACCACAAAGAGGTGATTTCTGCTTAAGTTGCTATATTCTGTTTACATCCCTGTATCCTCTAATGGCATGTGTGTTTCCTGGAAACAGAGGAGAAAAGCAAAGCAAAAAAAAAAAAAAAGTATCATTTCCTCTTGGCGGAAAACAAACTATACTTTGAGGCTTAGAGCTTTCTTTTGTCCCCACCCCACCAGGTGCCAGACCGTAAAATGCAGTTGTTTTATGATTTTACTGCTGGGAAAAAATAAAAAGATTGGGGAAAATTTTAGGTCAGTCCAATAGATCTGTACGGCGGGCTTACTTGTCATGCAAGAGGATATGTGCCAGTATGCCCTTGCACCTCCCTAGGGCTGACTTCAGAAGACCTTGTGGGAACACATGAGGATTTACCCAGGTCTGGTGGTGATTGTAATTGAGACCCGAGAAGGGTGAACATAGAGCTTCACACAGGCAATGAAACCATTTGTCCATGTATAAGCTTAATTGTTGGCTTCAGTTCTTTGTAAAGTCAAGATCTTTGTCAGATTATTTCGCAGGTTTTAACAGTTCTGTGACTGCATTGGGACAGTGTGATCTAAAAGTTGTCATTTAATGATAAGAGTATTTGATTGGTTTTGGCATTTATGTTTATAATTTTCCCTTCTTGTTAATTTCTGTGCTTACTGCATAACTCATTCTGGACAGTTGGATTTACATTTTTTTTTCCTCTGAATTTGAAATATATCAAACTAAAAAGTCACAAAATAGCAAAGAAAAGTATGATTTCAAACCTTGGCTAGCAGATGACAAGTTAGTTTTTTTAAGTTAATGTTTTAATAGTTGGGGTTTTTTTTAAACTAGGTATCTTTCATTTTATTCTGTTTTTATACTCTATTTCAAAGTATATTTTCAGATGCAGATGTTTCCTGCTTTTGCAAGATTTCAAAGCAAGTGGTTTTCCTTTTGACCTCACATTAGATGGTTCATGCTTCAGGTTGTGCTCAATGTTTAAGATTCTAAGTTGCTGACTGATAATTTGCTGTTTTCACCAATGCAAACAGTAATGTATATTACCACATTTCCCTGTTAAAAATTACTGGTTAGATGTTGCTTCAGGGTTGGAGTATGAAATCATGCATATTATTTTACAATTTAAACACTTAAAAAACCATTAAAGAGCTTTTGTTTAAAAATGTGAGCAGCTTGCTTCTGCAAGGGGTTTGAGAGGCAAACATACAATTGGAGTTTTTCATCATTTTAAAAGTTTTTAAATTGTACTGAAGTGTATCTGTTTGTACTTTGTAAAACAAGCTTTAAGTGAACTGGAGTGAGGTCAAGCTCACCTGCAGTTACCTTGCACTTGCTGTGGCGCCGGTTGTGGGAGAAGACCTGAGTGTCATACATAACTTGAACAAACCTGAGCCCTAAACCACGGAATTCAAATACTGATTTTTGAAAACTCCAATACACAGAGGTGTTCGGGCACCACTCTTTGAACTTCTTTTGTGCTGAAGGAGCACCTTTGTGTGCTTTGTTTTGGAAACTAAATTAATCCCATTAATATCTCAAAAAAACCCAAAACTAGGAAAAAAAAAAAAAAACCCCACACCAAAAAAACCCACCAAAACCAAACCAGCCAAACAAACCCCATAAAAAAAGCAATCTCCAGGCTTGAAAAGGCTTGTAATTTCTCTGCAGGCATAGACAATCCATGCTTATCTAGCTGAAGAGAGATGATGCAGTCCTACGAGCATATACACCTACAGTTTCTGGAAAACGACGTAGGTGTCCTGAAGGTCTGCATGAGCAGATGGAGCCTCTTCAAATTGCTCATGCTTGTTACACCTGCCTAGGGTAACATAATCATCATGCCTTTAGGGTATTTTAGAACGTGGTTTTGGGTAGACAGAGCTGGGATTCCAGATCTGGCCCTGCAGCCTATGTGTGCCTCTTAGCAATGGTGGTGCGTTCTGGGTTAATACTTTGTTTTGGTCAAGTTCTGTGAGGGAGGACTTGAACTGTGGACTGCATCCTGCTTTCCAGTTGAGTGCTTTGGGCTACAGTCAAGCTGTTCCTTCCCTGCTTTCCCAGTGGATCTGTGATTCACATGTTCTTGGATGTAAATTGGCTCAGCTTCAAGGGACGAGATGAAAAATGTGTTCATTTGTGATACACCATAATTAAGGTCCTTTCCAAAGTGTGGAACGTGCGGGTTCATCCAGCTTATATCAGATATGGAATCCAAATTCCCTGCTTACTGGTGAAGTGAGTAACAACTTGAGAGCTATGATGAAAATGGGAATGACTGCTCTCTTGCATGTGAAGTTAATAATAAATCCAGGAACATGAAGGTTTTGAACATGCAAGATTCCAACAGAGTTTAAATGCTCCTCCACATGAACTGGGGCCATGGCAGAAGTTTGGGCAAGTAGTAGTTTCCATTTCTGAATCTTGGCAAGGCCATTTTGAAAATCCATCTAAACTGAATCAAATGTATTTAGTAAGCATTGCAAGCAAAAATTACTTTGTTTTCGTCAGAAAAATAGCAATCCCATAAATAATGTATTGTAGAAAAATCATATAATAACTTTGATTGGAAATTACTCTGGAGGTCGTCTTGTCCAACCTTCTTGAAGCAGGCCTGATTAGACCTTGTTGTTCAAGGACTTGTCCAGCTAAATTTTTAATGTCCTTGTGTGGGATGGAGATTCTGTGACCTGTCTGAGCAACCCATTGCGGGCTTGACCACCCTTATGATGGAGAAGCTTTTCCTTACTTAAGATCCAAGTTTTGCATGTTCCAAATTTGATCCGTTGTGTCTTACCCGATCACTGTGTACATCTGAGTAGAGCCTGACGCTGTCTTCTCTGCGCCCTCCCGTCAGTTAGGTGCAGACAGCTGCTTTCAGCCTCTCTTTGTGCACTGTGTGCTCCAGTCTCCTGCCTGTCTCGGTCGCCTTCCCTTGGATTTGTTCCAATATGCCAATGCCATTCTTGTACGGGGGACCTCAGCTCCAACAAGGGGACATGGCACTTCTGACACCGTTTCACAGAATAAAAACTAGGAGAAAAAAGGAATCATGAAGAAGCTTGTTATGGCAATACGTTCTTGACTATTGTGAAGGGAAATGCCTTTTGGTTTTATTATTGAGAATAAAGAGACATAGTCTATTTGTAAATATAATCTACCTACTTTTAGATGCTGTGGTTTAGAGATTTGGGACAGAACATGTCAGAAGTTTAACGGTATTTAAGTTGTCATGCATGTAAAGTTTAACACCACAATCCAGCAAAATACTTGCCGTGGCAGTAAGTGCTTAGCTGAATGCGACAGTACAGCTGATTGTATTTGCGGGAAGTTACTTTGATCTCGGCAAAGATCATCACTTTTAAGTAACGGAGCACTTCCTCAACTTTGCAGGGCAGCAGCGCGTTTCTGTGACCAGCCTCCTGGTGTGCCATGGTTTATTGCTGGTCGGAACAAACCTGGGTGTAATAGTAGCATTGCCAGTGCCACGCTTGCAGGGGATTCCCAAAGTAACTGGTGAGTGAAAGCTCTCAAACGGATTGAATACCTTTCTCTTCTGTCAGCACTTGAAGTGAATCTGCCAAATATTACGTACTGTTTAGATGCATCAGAGCTTTGTGATGAAATTTATATGCGGTGTCCTTCCTGAGCTTTACGGTATATCCAGATACTTGTCTAGTTTTGTCCCAGTTGTTTGAGCTGGGACAACTGTTTTTCCCTAGGGCATAAGAATAGGATAGGCATTAAGCCTGTAAGAATACAGTCAAATATATGGGGATGAGAAGAGAATGCAAACAATCTTTATTCCAGATTTGGGGAAAATAGATGCATTTGGTTTAGAGACATACATACTGAAACTTTAGTATGTTGTCTGACTGGTTATTCAGTAAATTGGTGGTGTGCCCTTTCTCCCCAAGACAGGAGACTTGGAATATATGAGGGTATATATTTCATCTTTTTGACAATGATCAAGATTTTTTGCATTTTGTTTATTCAGTTGCTTTCATATTGGCCCATTTGCAACACAAACGCATGAATGCTTCTGTATCACTTTGCAAATGTTTAAGCTACTAGCAGAAGCAAGATTTTAAAAGTGTGTTTAATAGGGATTTTGCCATGCTATGTTTTGGGTTCAGAATTCTGCTCTAGCTTCTGTGCTGTGTAGGGAAGCTGGCAGATTTTATAAGGCAAGCTGTTTGCAGGTCCCTTCGGGGGGAAGAAGAAGCTTATGTAACTTTGCAAAATGAAAACGAAATCCTCTGTGTTCAGCAAAATATGCAGCAATAATCTAGTATGACAGAGGATAAATGCTTCTTAAATTATACGGAACCTATGTTAGATGAAAATAAACGCAATACAAGCAAATGCATAATTGCAGAATCAAAAAATCTCTCATTTTATTCTTCCCTTTTTTGTTTTGATTGTTGTGATTTATGTCATCTGTATATTCCTGCATTTATTTTCAGTCCAGATTTGTCAGATTTCACAGGTCAGATTCAACATTACATTTAGAGATGTATTTTTATAGTCTTTGATATTATACTTGGAATTTGAACTGAAAAATTGTGACTTTTTCCAGTTGTGCCTTCAATAGTGATAATTCATCTTTATATCGTTGCACTTGCTGTAAAAGCAGAATATCTTTTATCATAATCTGGAATGCATTAGGGAGTTAGGGATGGACAGAGTGATTTGTAGGGTTGTGGGTTTTTCCCTTGATAGCCTAGCTCTTTTCCATCTTGTAGCTGATTTTGTAGAAGGCTACTTTTTTCTTCTTTTTTGCTGTAAAAGCCACATATACTGATATTGTTACAGCTTCTGAATTTGGTCGTCTGCAATTTGTTTTTCATACACAGTAATGATTTGTACAGTGTAAATCTTCCTTGTACCACCAACATCTCACTGTTTAAATACTTTTTAAAAAAGAAAAAAAATAGCAATTGTGCAGTCATTTCCTTATGAATCTCCCATGGTAACTAGACAACAGTTCAGAAGGATGAGTTTTAGTTCCTGCTGTACAGTGTGGAAGGGTCTGTTACCATGAAACAGATGTTCTTATGCTATTGTGGAGAGGTACAATGGGATTAATTGAAAACCACATATTTTGTTTGTGGATTACTGGAGAAAACCCAGTGTCACATTTGTGTCAATGCCAACAAAAAGAAGTTAGCAGCATTTCTGCACTCATGCTGTTGTGAGAACAGCACAAAAGTAAGTCAACTAAA
Organism: Chionis minor; assembly: GCA_013398295.1. Lineage (NCBI taxonomy): Eukaryota > Metazoa > Chordata > Aves > Charadriiformes > Chionidae > Chionis > Chionis minor. The sequence goes on from VZSF01004330.1 coordinate 119,037, forward strand.
ATTCATAGTGCCATGTTTCAGCTGATTTATTAGTACAGTCCTAAACCACTTGTGGTACAATAGATTATTTCTTTGTACATTTCTTTCTGTAAGTTGTAAACACGCAAGGCGAAAGGCAGGCTGGATACATGTAACAGGGTTTTAAGAGTTACGCTTTTCTGAGCAAATTTCAAGAACTAATTATAGTGGAACACTGCGGTAAGAGAAATAATGTTCTTCAATTGTGTTTTTCTTTTGGTGCCAGGAAGAGGAATGGTGTCGTATCATGCACACAACGGCCCAGTCAAGTTTCTGGTAATGGCTACATCTCTAAACAAGAAGAACAGAAACAAACTGAGAAACAGCCTGCCTCCTGGCTCAGAACTGAAAGACGACGACCAAAAGAACGTTCTGCACAACGAAAGACCGGGCTCTTCCCTTAGTAACACCCATGACACTGCAATTTGGCTGGGGGGTTCAGTGGGATCCATTGCACAAAAAAGTGACTTGTCATCATCTTCTGGATCCCTTACTTTGTCTCACGGATCAAGTTCACTAGAACATAGGCCAGAGGACAGTAACATTTATGAGCTTTTGAAGGATCAAAATATCTCATTTAAAAGTAAAAGACAGAGATCCAAGAAAATGAAAGCAAGTTCAGTGCTAGTCATTTCTGGTGGCCAAGGACACAGAAGAGTGAACAAGAAGACCAAGCAGCAGCGACAAGATGAACTAGTGTCCTCAGTGATGGTCTGGCAAATCCCACTATTAAATATCTAAGCAAACTAAATCAAAGATACTTTCTGCTGTTAAAAAAAAGTCTAATATTCTTTTAAAGCAAATGCCAGCTTAGGACACAAATGGATAGACTTTATACACCTGGGGGCAATTTCATGAGGCTTTGATCACAGGATTAAGGGGTTGCAAGACAGAGTCTTCACATACTTCAAACATCCTGCAGTGCTAGGGTATTGGAAAACATTTAGCTGTTGATGCTGTCCTTGATACTTAGAACAAAAAGGATCTGTTAGATGCTTTTAAATGGTTTTAGAATCTCTACTTTATTTATATTCACATTTATAAATATCATAATTATGTTCTATAGCACTTAGGGAAGGGAAGGAACACATGCCATGTCTTATGCTGGTTTCTGCTTATGTAAATCAGCTGTGGTTTCCTTTTCCAGACTGGCATATTGCATGGACTGTAGATCTTAACAAATTAGCAAATATTTTTAAACAATAAATAGTCTAATGCAAGCTAATATTAATTTGGTAATTACTATAATAATTTGTAACATCATTCCACAAGCCAGAGTTTGGTCTGGACAAAAGCAGTTACATTAATTGATTGGTATTTGTTTATTTCAACATAGAAAATAGATTTTATTATTATTTCTAATGCTCAGTATTATTAAAAATGTTGTGGTGCAAAAAGCACATTTATTTTCTTGGTAGGTGCAATGTCTGTGGCTCACTTCAGTTATACAGGGAAAATTCTAAGGATGCTATGGCGTAGGGCAAATAGAAGATACGGATCAGGACAGCTGTGCGTTGCGATGCTGCCCGTGCATTCTCCCCGGGCAACTCCGCGTCAAAGCTAGACGTGGACTATGCCGTCTGTAAGGAGGCAAGCACATCCAGTAGATGAATAATGAAATTTTTAAATCATTAATTGGGGAGAAATATATTAATATTGGAATATCTATAGGAAGTGTAGGTAGTCACTGCAGGTATAGGTCCTACATCAGTTGATTTGTGGTACATCCTCAGGCAAACACCTGTCAAATAATGTCACAGTGCAACAGCAGAGATACGGTCATATCTGAGTGGTGGTCACCTCTTTTCACCCCGAGTTTCAGCAAAGCATGGTCTTGTAAATGGGTACTGTGAAATAGTGTGCACAGCTTCATTCACTCAGTCGGGCAAGCGGTCGCTTTGGTAGTGTTAGAGGGCTGAATTCTAAATAGAGACCTCATCATCATTTCTTAATGAATTAATGGATTTCCAAAGGAAACTGTATTTGGGATTCCTACTGAAATTGCTTTTTGCACTAGTCTCTGCACACGTGGAATATAAGACAAAGCCTTCAGCTCAGAAAGGCATTGCCAAAGATGGTGATGAGACACATCCTTCAGTCAAAATATGTTTAATACAGATAACATGTTGAATGGAGCCACTGGGAATATCCTTTTCCCTCGTCAATAGACTGAAAGATACAGAGAAATTAGGACGATGAAGTTTCAGTTGAATACATTAGGAACTCTAATACCGTTCATCAGTTCAGTAAAATGCAAATTAAATATGTCCAAAGCAAAACATTTGTCAGATATATGCAGTGACTAGAATCAAGTAAAACTTCTTGCTATTTTGGTCATGTTGTTATCCTGATAAGGGGGTTGGTTTGCTGTAAAACTATTACTGCTACTCCTTGATTCCACCATGTTTTGTTTCAGTCTGCCTGGTTTGAATTAGCATCATGATAAACAGTACTAGAGACAGAATTATTTTGTTCAATATAAGATAAAGGTGGGCTTTTTTGTCAAAACAGCAGTAGGTTTTTTGTTTTTAAAATGTTCCTGAAATTTATTTTCTTTATTTTGCAGCAGATTTGTGTATCTTGTGGATTTTCAGTCTGTCTGCTCTAAAAAGCAAACGTCTAACAGGGTGACCCCCAAATCAGGCTGACTTACCAAGTTTGACAGAGCACCAGAGTAACGTCAGGTCTTCCCTGACACCAGGTACGAGAGACAAGAGAGAATGCCAGCACAGTCAGTCTTTGCCTGCTAGGTGGCACCAAAATAGGCATTTCAAAAATCGGATACGCACTCTGATTTCTTTTCAGAGATTTTGCCCACATCATACATCCTGATCAGAACAGGATTTGTGAGCCATAATGGCACAGACTTCAATGAGTCACAAGGAACGCTTGGTACCGATGGGAGGCTTAAGATACTTCATTACTGTTTTGTGCTTTTGTTCTGTCTTTCTCTGTGAGTCTTGCAACTTCAATTCGGTGTTGTCAGCATTGGCATGGGCTTGGTGTTGGCTTGAGTTCTTGGGGGGGGGGGGGGGGCGCGCGGAAGGCAGAATGCCTCTAAGCCAGGCAGCTGGCAACATTTTCCTAAACTCTTCCTCTTCTCCCTGGCCTACTGCTTGGGCTTGCCTGGCTTGAGGGGTCAAGGCCAGCTTCATTTTCTAGACTCTTCCATAGCTATGGCCCTGGGAGCTGCTCTTTGCCCACTGTGTGGAAGTACTACATTGTACAGTTTAATGTATGTATACTGAAAAACAAGTTAAAAGATTCTCCTGTGTATTAAGCATATATAATCTAGTGTCCCTTTGCTACACTGCAGTAAAAAGACCACAGGTTCTATTCTGCATGCTCCTTGGGTGTGGGATTCCACGTTCGTGCCTTCGGGACTGAAGGATCACATTCACTCTTCCGTGAATTTTTATCACTAGGGGCAGTAAGCAGAGTCCACCATGCGTTCAACTGGAAATCCATGCCTGGTGTTATTGCAGGATCTGCTAGCAGTAATGCATGAGAGTTTTAAAGTGAAATTCATCCTATCTTCCAGCTGAAATGTAGTTTTCTTCAGTTTTATCAATAAGACAGTAGAAACAAAGTACAAATCTGCTCTTCTGAAAGTACATTGGAGCTTTGCCAGTGACTTCAGTAAGAACAGAACTGGGGCCCTCATTTGCAGTATACTATTTTGAAAGTACATATCTATTTATCTTCCTAAGCTGTAAAGCAAAAGAGAAGCTGTATGTCTGTCTTTAAAAATACACATTGTCATGAACCAGATTTTTACTAACTGAGCACAATGTGCAATGTTTGTTTTCTGATACGCAGCTAACTGCTATTACCTTACTATGAAAACAGGCAGGAACCAAAGTTTCTCTTACAGCTGGCAAATAGTCTTTATAGCTGTTGTAGGCTATGCTGCTAGGTAGGTTGGATTTTGCTTTCTGATACTGCTTTTCTAGACTAATAGAAGTTATGGAAAATATTAGGAAAAGGGGAGCAAGTGTAACCACTACCATATATTCTATATATGTTTTCTAACACATAGTAGTGTCTTTTATAACATATGAGCCATAAAACTTGTGTATTTATGTTCAAAGTATAAACTGAGAAAAATGTTTAATAAAAAATGTGCTAAAAATTAACTTCGGAAGTACATTTCTTGGGTTGTGATTTTAGCTAGAAGGCTAGAATTTGTGGTATGCATTAATGAATGATATCTATATTAATAGACTCCTGAAAAGGAAAATGGGGTATGTGAGTAGGACAACAAAGATGTGTATTTTTGAGTTTTATAGTTTCTACAGTTTAAAACCCAGCAAATGCAGTTTCTGAAAATTATGTGGTCTCTTCTAAGTTTGACCCCTGTATCAATGGACCCAGACAGTTTCTAGGCAGTAGAATTTCCACTGTGCTGTCTGCATGGAGTATGCATCAGCACTTGGGCAGCATGCATGATGCCTAAAAATGAGAAGCATTAATATTCAAAATGAGTATTGCAGAGCAAGAGCACTAACAGGCAAAATTAATTTTCAGTTGCTAACTGGCAATTCATTCTAATTAATCTGCCCTAAAGGATATATACAGAATCCCACAATAGTGTTTAAATATTGAGACTTGTATTTGTCAGACTCAGCAGTAGCCTTTATGTGTGTACCTGCAGTATTATAAATAAACAAGAAGAGTCATTGAGAGCTGTTTGGTTGCTAGTAAAACCTGCCTTTTTGTTCCTATTTTTATACCACATGCCTTTAATACGTGCTTCTGAAAAACATCAAAATCGAATCGCGTGAGTGCAGGAGTACTGTACATTCACATGCCTGACAACAGATTCTGTCCCAATGGGAATTTACAACTCATTATTTATGGGTGGGGAGGCTAAGTGCTAAAAATGGCTCAGTGCCCCTTTGAGAGAGGATGGAGTATTGGGAAGGGTTTCCTGAACTGTGGTTTAGTGCTTAAACGTCACTGTTCCTCTCTTTTCTGTCCTACTTAATTTTTTGAGCACATAAAGACAAATTAGTTTTTGTGAAATGCTTTTCAGAGTGAGAAAAATCTGTGTTTTGGAAGGTGCAGCTATAATAGAGGGATCCATAAGAGTTAATCTATATTGCAACGAGTGATACGATGGAGCTGATACAGTATTTTTAGATTGCTTTACATATCTTGGTAGTAATAATACTTCACATAATAATAGTCCTGTGAAGAAAGCAGGTTAATACCACCCGTAGCTAGGAAGAAACTGAGTTAAAAAGCATTTGCCTGACTCGAAGCCACAGGATGAGTCTGTAAAAGCACACAGATTAAAGCCACTGCTGCTTTCTCAACCCATGATTCGCCCTGTAAACGGCCTCCTCCTTGCAAGCATCCTGTACGTGGGGTTGTTGAAGCTGTCTGTGCTAGTAAACGGGCCAGGACGAGCGTGACAACTGAACCTGTGACCATCGTTAGCAGCTGGCTGTCTGGGATTGAGCCTGGCCTGGGCTGCTCCCATCAAACAGCATGGACAAGGCCACTTACCAGGGATATTTTGAGGACTGATTAACCACGTGGATGCGAAGCACGTGGTGCTACTTGCTCTCTGCCTCTGGTTTCTTGATAGTGATGTAGCCTAACATGTATCCACACAACCTGCTTCCTACGGGATGGTTGCCTGGCACTCTAGAACTTGAGACCCGTCTCTTATAGTCAGGAGAGAGAAATACTTACTGGTGTAGACTTGACACCTACCGTACAGGTACCAGTGGTTGGTAGGAGGAGTTTCAGCCTGTGATGGTCCAGCAGCAGCTTGCGCTATGCCACAGCTCGAAGTTCTGTCTTCATCTTCCCGATTTAGGGGGTTTTATAGCTGTATGTAGCATCTATGTCCCATGTCGTCAGAGATGCAGCATGCATGCTGCTAGGTCTGTCCGCCATTTGATTTGAGAAACCTAGCTCGAGATGTTTCAGAATTGGCTTCTGCCTCGTACCTGTGCTTACTTGATCGTAGTGTTTTCTTTAAAGGCATGCGTGGCTACCAAACTGCCAGGAACACTCTTCCTTTCCTAAGACAGAGAATCAAAATAGCAACACTGAAACAGCTCCAGATGAAAGGACCTGAAAATTTCCTAGGCAAATGAAGGCTTACTGGGTGACTCCGTTTGAAATACAACAATGTCAACATATGACCGAAAGCACTTCAAGTGCCTTGGCCGAGCTCCATAAACCACACTATAAAGGCAGTTAGTCTTTCACAGCACGACCTTCAAAGGTGTTCAAAGGGAGGGGTTTTTTTTTGTTTTCCCCCAGCAAAACAGGCCTTGACAGCAGAACTGCAAGTTCTCCTGCTGTGTGTATTGTTATACTCTAGGGATAATCATAGTTATCATTAACGTGCATCCCAACCTGGAAGATGAGCCAGAACACATAGGATTAAAATGACACACCTTGAGGGAGATGAAATCATTGTAAGAATTCACTGGAAATCTGATTTAAGGAGTGTTTTGACATCAAAAGATTCAGGTGGGCCTGCGGCAGAGTTTTCTAAAGCACCAAAGTACCTAATTTCCACTAAAATCGCTATTTTTACGTGTCCAAATGTGGTAACAAGAAAGGTTCTAAATTCAAGAAACTAGATACAGCTTAGCTACAGAGTTACGGAATTTTCATTTTTGCTCTCTTTGCTTTCTATCGTTCCCCACTGGAGAAAAATTGCATGGGTTTTACCTTGAGCATCAGGGTTACCTCGAATATTGGCACAAAAAGCATATTAACTCATGCCTTCCAAAGCAAACTGTAAAAGTTGTTTCCTGTGGCCTTTCTAGTTCACTCTTTCTGTCAGCGTTTGAAGATGCAGAACATGCCTGTCAGACTACGCTAAATGCTTTTTTTTAATGTTCCCTTTCTAAAGAGATTTCTTTTCTGGAGGGCCGGGTAGCACAGGCTGCGTGCATTAATGAGGAGGATTACTCCTAGTTGAGCCAAGATTTTTAAGTTCAACAACTTCTCTGCAATGTTGCTCGGAACAGCCTGTGATGCTTTTAATCCTGATCCTGAGCAAGTGACACCCCGTTAGCTTAAGCTGCCTCTGCGCTGCTGAACTCAAGAGCACTTCCACGCATCCTGAGGCTTCTCGGGTGGGATCCCTGTGCCAGTCCCTTCCCTGCGCAAACCCGACTGTCCTGGCGAGCAAACTGGTTATAGTCTATACCTATAGGTGGTGACATTTCATTGATACACCAGTGTTTTGGGAGAAATGTACTGGTCACGAGGTATTTTGCTCACAGGCTAATCCATGGCTGATAACGACTGGGAAGAAATGTTGACTGGATAATCTTAGAGCACTGTAAAGAGCAAGGGTAGGCTTTCGTTCTCTTTGTCAAATTCTTGGGGGTTTTGTTACCTTTTTAGCAAATTGGGAGATGATGTGCACATTTTCTTAGTTGTTCGTCTGAGTAAGTGCTGTGTGTTCCCCATGTTTTAACCTGCTCAAATGCTTTCAACCTCATTAAAAGCTGTTTTACCTGTTAAAGAGGATTATTTTGGGTGATAAAAGTCTGCACTAACACAGTCAGTCTCTTTTGTTATGCTGTGGTGTTCTGTTTCTTCTTCTTAAATTAAAACCAATATTGATCTGTCTGTGGTGCATACAAGTACGCAACCCAGCACTGAAGAAATCTTTATGATCTGTTTTTCCTTATGACTGCTACCACTCTATCTCCTACAAGCTGATAATCCTTCCGATGCAACCAGCCCTCTTCTTTCAATTCTACTATTTGGGTGTATTTACAGGGATGCATGAAAACTAACATGGAAAGGCAGATCAGCTTGAGCCGGCATCAGACATACACAACCTATCCTGTGTAGCATGCCTGCAGCATGTATGGGTTTTGTATTCCAAATATACAACATGTATTTAGGCATCTTTGGCTGCTCAGCAGAAATACAATAAGCATTTTGTCTGCGCCAGCAACAGCATCAAACCAATTCTTGAGGCCATTGTGTTATAATACCACAAAGCATTTCACACAGGAGCATTCAGCTGTCAAACACAGGATGAGCAAAAGGAGCCAGGTTTTCTTTTCTGTTTTGTTTTGTCATTACATTTTGGTTTCTGGCCATGAACTGGATCTTTGGGTACTGCAGGGACCACCAATATCAGCTACTGCTGCTACGTGTCTGATACTACAGTACACAGAGGAGGAATACTACTGAGTTTCACCTACGCTAGTTCCAGAATTTTGATGCTGCAACGTTTATTTTTCCAAGATGTCCTTCTGCCAATCTAAAATACAAAAGAATAGCCTACCCACAGCTTTGCATCTGCGTAGACGGTGGTAGGAGGTCTAGACGGTGTAGGCATACCACACCAGTCCTACCTCGTGTGCGGGACACGTGCCCACAATGCAATGGACTCTGTGAAGGCTGCGCAGCCCACCTAATTAGCTGGGTAAATAATTGAGCATGGACCTGTGCTCAGCTCCATGCTGCCAAGGGTAGGCTACCTGCAGGATTCTGCCTTGCTCACGTGTAAAAGCTGGCCTGCCTACGGCTGTGTGAGCTACGCACTGAGCCCGCTACCTCAGAGGGAGGGTTTAAAGCCTTTTGGTTCATAGGAGAGGGATTGAATCTTTCATCTGGGTGAAATAACAATTTGGTTAAATGATTCCTAACCTCCTTAAATAAGAAATTCAGTAGCTTCACTGGCCAACAATCAAACCCCCTCAGACCAGGCCGATTCATTTTTGATGCAATCTGACGGCTAATTTTACTGAGGAACAGTGCGTTTGCCCCAGTCTGCCAGGGTAGTCCAGTCCTGCGCACCAGCCTCAGAGCTGGGACCCGCAGCAATGCAGCTGCTACGGCAGCCGGGGGGAGAAAGGGTAGAAATGCAGTACCTCTCCCAGGAAAAGCAGGGCCACGATAAGCTCTGAGCAGATATATGTCTCTCTGGATCCAGACGCCATTTGGTGACCCTGCCAGGAGAACGGCATTCAGCTCTATCGCCCGCTCTGTACTACAGACATCACAGTCTGATGTCTTCTGGGAAGAAGAATCTGAGAATCTTTTGTTTTGGCTGGTGTGGATTAAATAGACAGAAAGGAAGCCTGTTTTGTGTCCAAGTTTAGGTGCGTAAGATGAAGAAACTTTCCTATTCCTTTTTCTCTGTCTGTTGGTTTTTTTGTTTTGTTTTGGGGTGGGGTTTTTTTAACCAGAGAAACATCTGATGAAATTCTTCTGTCACAAACTGTATTCCAGTTTTATTATTAAGCACTATTGCTGGTATGTGAGAGAGAGGAGGGGCTGTGTGTCCAGGAGAAAGTCTGCTGTACGTGACCGAGCAGGAACTAGCTAAGGTTTCTGGAGCAGAGCAAAACAAACACCTCGCTCTTCCCTTTCGGCCTTTACTCGCCTCGCTGTGCTCACCACTCTGCCGTTGCTGCTCCAGGCCAGTCACCCCTCGCAGAACACAGGTATCTCGGCAAGTCCTGGTGGCCAGTAGCAGCAGTTAAGCGGATGACACACACCGAAGGATGTATCACATGAGCTGTGCGCTACCCCGTTTGTTTAGGGCAGGACCTTCTCTGCGCTGGGACAACGATTCAGCTCATGTAATTTAAGTGTTCAAAAATGAATTGTCTACAGCTGTACCAGTCTGACTTTACAGCTAACGCAGAGGAACAAGGAATACCAAAGGATGATTCACCTGATCCTAAGATAAGATGTCTGAGATAGGTGAGAAAAAACTGCCCTCCAGACATGGTTATTCCCGTGCGTTAGTTATAAATGGAGCCTCAGGGAACTCACATTAAGCATGGAAATCAAACAACTGGAGCTGAGATGATTTCTACAATGGGCGTCTCAGTTTTTAGCATCTTCTCCAGTTCTACTGAAACCTGAAAGGCTAGTCCATGAGCAGCCTTATTCTCCATGGGAAGTTTCCCAGCCTATGATCCACAGAGCAGCAGTATTTTGCAAAACTTGTGCTAAGAGGTCAACAACTCTCCTTTATATCTGTTTTCACTTAAAGGCTTGATGACAAAGGTGCATGGGGGACCAGAAAGAAACTTGGAGGGAGGACAGTAGACTGAGGCTCACAAAGTTAGGGAATCACTGCCCGAAGCTAAACTTTAAAAAAGCAGAACTGAGGTCTTTTTACCTGATCTGCATCTGTCAATGTTCAGTGAGGGCAGGGGATAAGTCTGCAACAGCCAAGTGCTGCCTGACTTGTCAGGCTACGACCCCTGTGGAGCTTGGATTTTGTATAGCTGGCTTTTCATAGTTGTCTTTTGCTGGCTCCACCCACTGGGGCAAATATGGCCCATAAACACACAACATGCTACTTCCTACCCACAACCGATTTTCAGTCGTCTCTAGAAACTGCAGCTCAGACACCTCTGTGTACTCAGACTGGAATGTGATGTGGCAGTTAAAGCTGAAGAGGAGCTAAGCAAATGCAGTAGGGCTTAAAATTGTATTCAGAAATTGTACAATATTCAGAAAGCATGAGTCAGAACAGTCTCAAATGATCTCAGATATGATACTGCTGCCACAGCCACATAACTCTCATCAGTGTGAACAGAAGTCAGATACCTCAAGGAGAGACAATCCTCCACACAGGAAGAGAATAACAGGGATTTTAAAAGTGAAAATAATTTCCCAGACCTGTGTCAGTTGTCTGATTTCAGTGTCATCTTGAAATATATTGTATTTAAAGTAACATGAAACAGCAGGAAGATTAATTCCTGATGTCAGAAGAGTTATTTCTGGCAGGCTTTAATGGATCTGCTGTATCACACGGAAACTTCTTCCAGCTAGCGAAGAATAAAACCACGTGCAGAAAATAACAGTCCAATTGTGTAATGGACCCAAATCAGGGGACAGCAGGAAATTCGCAATTACGCTAAAGCCACGTGTTGTGGTTACCAATTATTCTAAGACCCCTGCGACACCGTATGATTATTACTTATTTATCTTATGGCACCAAAAAGCACACTGGCCTCTCAGTAGAGATGAGACATGACCTCAGCTGGAAAACCAGCCTTCCGGTTAAGCACTGCACTTAAGTAAGTGCACAACATGAGCGGAGCCAAGGGTTTCAAGTGGTTACACTTACGCAGCACTGCATGCAAGCACTTTAGCGTATTAAGGGCTACCTCTACACATAAGAGTTTTAGGAAAACCAAAGTCAAAAGTAGGAGCAATGGGACAAAAGGAATGAGAAGACGCCTGACCACGCTTAACCATCATGGCCACGAAGCTGGAAGAACATACAGCTGCAATGGTTACACTGCCGGCATGGAAGAAATGAATCGTCGGGTTAACTGGGGAGAGGAGCCGGGAGCAGCTTTGCAAGTCTGCTCAGGAGCGTCTCCCAGGGCCGGGAGCCGCTGGCTGGGCGGCCGCAGGAGAACCAGTCTGACGGGACCCTGGAGTTGGTGGAGAGAGGGAAAAAGCAAAGCTGCAGACGAATGGCGTTTTTTGACACAGCAGCATCATAGGGAAACTGTACGTTGCAAGGGCGATACGATATTCCCCGGCAGCAGCAATGGTTTGGGAAGGCCTGGATGGCGCCTGCCGGCTGGGCACAGGCCAGGTCCCAGCCCACGGTGGGGGACGAGCTGGGCAACCCGCCGCATCAGGAGCAGAACCCAGGGTACAACTAACCTAACGCGAGGGGCGGCTTTTTACTTTTTCCCCATGAAACTGGAAAACGGGTCTAATTCTGGGAATCCTGACGAGGGTCTCAGCTTTGCAGAGCGGGATAAAGGGGGACCCAGAACCACACAGTGAACAGCAACCGCCCGGCCTCCAGCCCCTCGCTTCTCCGTCGGCACAAACCCGAATAGCCCGGAGGCTCCGGGATGGAAACCCCCCCCCCCCCCCCCCNCCCGCAGGGAGCAGGGCCGGGGGACAGGCCGTGGTCGCTCGGGGCTGCGCTCGGGGCTCTGTGTCTGCCAGGCGGCCGCGCTGGGGCCGGGGGCGGCTGCAGCAAACCCCACCGGCCATGCTTCAGGCGGGAAGTGGGGGCAGCGGCGCGGCCGCCCCGGTTCCCTCAGGGACGGTTCCCCCCGCCACACCCCCCGCACCCGGAGGTGCGAAGCCGCCGTTTTCCCCGCCCGGCGCCGCCAGGAGGGAGTTTCTCCTCGGGGCGGACAGGTGGGGCCGACCCGCCGCCTCCCCCGCCCTCACTCCAAGGCGGGAGCATGGACACCCCGGTCCCGAGCGGCCGCGCCGCTTCCCGCCATCGCGCTGCCCTTCGCCGGGAGCCGCTGGGAGCAACAGGTCTGTGTCCCCCCCTCCCTCCTCCTCCTCCTCCTCCTTCTCCTCCTCCTCCGCCCTGCGTGTGTGTGAGTCTGTCAGGCGAACAAAGGGGCCGAGCGCGGCCCCCCCTCTCCACGCAGCGACCGCCCGGCCCCCTCCGCCAGCCCGGCCCCTGCGCTTCAGCCATTTGGCGTCGCCTGGCATCGCCTCGCCGCTCCCCCCCCCCCGCCCCGCTTCTCCGCTTCTCCTTCCCGGCTTCTGCCGCTCCGGCGCTGCCGGCGGCGAGGTGGGGCGGAGGGAGCTGCCCCGGAGCGACGCGGGGCTGGCCGGTCGCCGCCGA
>VZSF01004330.1:131689-145336 GCA_013398295.1 Chionis minor
GGGGGGATTTGGAGGACCGTCAGGTTTAATCGTGCTTTTCTCTTCCCTCAGCCCCTCTTAATCCACCTTCCCTGGGCAGCAGGGAGGCCGGGCATACCCCCATATGCATTCCGTATGTCGCAGATAAGCCAAACCCGATGCCTGCGTATAATTATTACCATTTTTTTATTTATTTATCCGGCTGACCTATTAAAAAAATCTAAATGACGCTTTACACCGGCGTTTAGGGATGCGTAAGAGCGGCAGATTGCTTCCCGCTATGAATTCTCCATGGCGTGCTTCCCCATCCTACTAAAAGCGCACGAGTGGTGATGTACGGGCACGGTTTTGCAGGGTGGAAGATGCCCTGCGTCTTCCTGAATCTCCTGAATTCAGTCCTGAAAAGTCCTCCTGGATTTCCGCGGTCTGAAGCCAGTAGGCTTTTAACGTCTGCTCCTTTAAGCAACAAAAATCTGTCTTCCAAACCTAAACTTACACGTCGCGCAGAAAATGATAGTATTAAATCCTACAGCCAACTTTTTTTTCACTTATCAAGGAAAAATAAAACCCTCTAGAAATAATACTCTGTAAGGCTTTTTCCACAGCAACTAAATGGAACAATAGTAAACTAGAACAAAAAGCTAAAAAAAAAATAGGGCAATAAAAAATAGAATAGCAATAAAATAGAACAATCCTTTTACAAGATCTGAGAAGCTAAAGAGCTCCTCCGTTTTTCAGAGACTTAACCATCTGTCTCCCACAAAGGAATTAGATGGGATGTTTATGGAGAGTAATTAAATTGTCACTAGTATTGACAAAGCAGTATTTGCTCCCAGGTTTAACTCTCGGGCCCATCCTTCCTGTTCTGCATTCTCCTCTTCCCGAGGCCCACCACGCAGCATTTATTCACTCTTTAATTCATCTAGTGCATGCCAATGGGATCCTCTGGTCATCCAGTGCTAATGGCACTGTCTGATGAGAACCTGCCAAAGAGCCAAGGACTGGTCACTTGCCTGCCCCGGCTCCCCCCCACTCGTGGCAGTAGTGGCACCGAAGTCAACGGTGACACTTTTAGAAGCTGGAGTTTGAAGGACTGCCCCTTGACAGTGTCAAAAGACTGAAATCCTTAATAGCTTCCTCTTTTCTGCGAACGCTTTGCTTGCATCACTTTTCAGTGTAACAAATAGTCCAAATGGATGGACAGATCTGAAATGTCAATAAATATTAGAGCGCCATTATTTGGCAGGAACATTCAATGAAAGCCATTAACTGGCTTTACTATAGTAAAGCGGGATTATAGTATTTAGGGCTGGCCTAGGTTACCGTAGAGACAGTGATGTGGTTAGATGACTGGATCCAGATCCTACTTGCTAGGGGTTTTGGTGTCCTGTCGTATCCTATTGCAAGAGGATATTAGGGGCAGCTGGCTGCTAAAGAAGGGTATAATAAAACATGAAAGGAAATCCTGCTATTTCTTTTAAAGTAGAATTAAACAATTAAACTTTTTTTTTTGGGTTTTTTTTTTTTTGGTCTTCTGAGATCCTATGTGGGTTTTGCAGGGATTTTGCTGTTCATCCCTACTGAGATTCTGCAGCATTGCAGTTACGAGGCTTTTTCTTTCCTATGAACAGAAGCTGAGACCACTTCACATCCTTGGAAATACCCGTTTAAAAAATGAGCTCATTTTCATTGTTTGATCTCGTTGTCCTTCTTGGGACATGACATTTTTATGTCTGCTCTTTTCAGTGCTGTTGTCATCGTCTGTTCTTTCTGCTCTGGTTTTGGTCTCAGTGTTGTTTTGTCAGAGAACAGGCATAATTAGTTCCTTTCATTGAAGAAGAATTACTTTATAGCAGTTCAGGATTTGACAACCAGTTTAACCTGATCTATGACTGAGCTGCCACTGAGCGGGAAGGGACCCTGCTCCTTCCCTAGCTTGGACCATACATTCCTGCCCACTTCCAGCCTGCCAGCACTCGTAACCATGTGACAATACAGTGAATGGACAGAGATTTTGCCTTCCGCCTGCAGTTAATTAAGCAAACACTCAGTTTATGTACGTAGATGTTGGCCTTATGAGGTGGGGCTAGTCCTGTGACACAGAGCATTTAAATCTGTGCCTAACTCTCTGCAGGATCGGGACCGTACATGCTGTGTTTTCCTTAGACAGTCTTGACAATTCCGTAGCCTTTTCTCTGTCCTCATCCTAAAATGCTCCTTGGATGCTAACTGGCGGTTTTGGCGCTGAAAGAATTACAAGACTGGGTCAGTATTGTATATGGATGATTGAGTGTTAATGCAAAAAAGAGTTGGCTAGGTCCTTTGTTCTGCACTGCACATTTCGTACTTTGCAGTTTCTTATCCCTCATCAGTGAGGACGGCAGGAATTCATGATCGGTTAAGTCAGTCTATTTAATACAAAACAAGCAGAAAAAACCCATCCAAGTAGTTCTACAGATTTTGCACTGTGTGTCAGAGGGAGAAGAAAGATGTGTCATATAAATGCTTTTCAGGTGCGATGTTTCATGAGCTGCCATTGCGATGCCTCTGGCTAAAACAGACGGGTTGACAGCCTTTTTTAATTCACTCGGAAACACGCCAGAAACCACAACCTTTCCATACGAATCCACATGAGTTGGACAAGCAGCTTCCATGCTGTTATGTTGTCTGTCACAACATGATTTGCATTAATTAATAGTATTGAAGTTATTTTGCATGTACACATTCGCAGATTAGCACAAGCTGTTTGTTGTTTTTCTGGACACTGATTCATCCAGGAGTATTTAAGGAGTAGAGTAAGCTTTGCATGAGGATTTCTAACCGCTGGAAGGCTCCTGGACTTCTGAATCATTTCAGACTATCAACGTGTCAGAGATCTACAATAATATATTTTTTTTTTCTTGGAAGCAGTTCTGCCTTCCTCTCTCCCTCTCTTTTAAGTAGATTGGGAAGAACAGGCCCTAAGCTCTGGAGATAAACTATTATTTCTGTGACCCATATTTTAAAGCGTTAGACAGTAAGAACAAAAAGCCAACTCTTTGCTACAGGAATGACATGCGAACAACAAATGTTCTGATTCCGTCTGTCAAAGACAAATCTCTTCAGGGGAGAGCTCTCCCCTTATCCTGTAGCTTTCTTTCATCTCTCCTTTACTGCAACATTCCACATTGCCTCAGTTCGGAAACAGCTACCGTACACACATTTGTGCGTACAGTGTAGGAAGTCCAGATGCTCGTGAAGTTAATGGGAATTTCCCCTTGATTACAACAGGGATGGGATTTAAAGTGATGTCAGACTCTGGCCTTACCAAAACTTAGCTGGAGGTTTCTAGCTGCAGGCTACTAGCACAAGCCTGGTTCTCTCCAGAACCATGGAAGTAGGCACTACACAGACAAAGTATTTCTAGTTTAATAACAACTGATAATGGAGTCCTGAAGGAATTTGCTTTTCACAGCAGATGCAGAAACAAATGTCATCTGAGTGTATTGCTTTGTGAATGCACGTTGCATTCATGTGATAAACTTCACTGGTGCTGCTCCTTGTTGGTCAGGATGAGGCCTATACCACTCGTTCTCTGCGACACAAGACCAGAAGGCCTTTAGGATGGGCAACAGCATTGCAGGGATCTATTAGATTGCTAGCCCAATGCCTGGACAGTATCCCTGCCAAGATATTTTGCAGCCTTAAGGGGAAATAAATACTTCTATTGCACCCCCAAAATCAGGCAACTTTTCAGAATACAGTGGCTGAAAAGCCTCAATATCTGCTTTGAGGAGATGTTGATGTGTATCTAAAAATCTCTCCCTAGTGAGAAGCAACTAAACTTTAGACTTGCAGGTGAAAAAGCAAAATCTCAAAATGGTCAAGAACCACAAACCAGGACCCTCGAATCTGTGTTTCTTCTCACACTTCCCAAATCATAACCACAAAACCAAACACCTCTGTGCCTTACGTCCGGATGTGAAGGTCTTGTTTCTTGCTCCAGGTCCTGACTCTGTTCATCCCTGCCCAGATTGCTACCTAACAAATGCAAGAATAGCACACTGACTGTCACACATAATGCAAATTTACCTGCATGTATTAACAAGCCTTTATCCTGTAGCACTTGAAAAGGACATGTTTGAATCATAGGTTAGTCAGCCATACTACAATCTTTACTTCTCTGTGTCAGGAGGACCAAAAGCAGATGGGAGAGTCCTGAGGCACCCTTCACAGTTGTGCTGCCAGTCTGTATGTCTCTTCAGAAAGAGCATGGATCATTCTGGGAAAACAGAATGCTGCCAAGTCAGCAGATATAAAAGCATAGAAGACAAAAAGGTGAAGTCCAAAGTGAAAAGCAGCATGTAGATTTCTTCAAGGTATCCAAGATGATCCATTTGACACCTTATTTTCCATGAGGGTCATTGGCCAAAGCGGAGAAGCCATATAGATGTGAGATGGATGATTTGAGCAGAACAACGCTTTGACCTAATTCAGCTAGAAGTTATTGGCTTGGTACGGGAGTAAAATTCTTTGGCCTGTTCTTGTAGGAATAAGATTAGATAACCAGGCAGTCTTTTCTGTCCCTTAAATTCAGGCGTCTTAACTGTTACCTATTTGCCCTGTTAAATGGAAAAAAAAGAAATACTGTGAGAGATATTGAATTGCTTGCACTAAATTATAAATGTCAATGTAAAAGTTGAGTATAGTCAGAGAAATCAGTGCAGCCAGAAAGCCTTTGTCTGAACACCCAGGCCCAGCATATGAAATTCACATTATAGTAAAAAATGTTATGAATCCAATGCAGAAAGTGTCAGGCCATGGAAATAAGGATATTTTGATAGGAATCTGTTTTATTTCTGTCTCTGACTGGCCAGCAAATGTTACCTTCTAGTAATGTAAACAGCATGCATTACACTTAATTTTCTCTTCTTCCCCGGTTTAGTTCTGATGACCGCATGGAGTAGCCTCATATTTTGTTAAGCCCTCGGTTACATAGTTTCTGCTAAAAACATTCCTGTTGCGTGGTGAAATCTGTGCTGACAGCCTACAGGTATTTCTGATAGTAAAGCCTTGCCACAGAAGTACCTATGACTCTAGCATGTGTTTCTGCTTTGAGATCAGCAAAAGCATTTTTCAATCAAGCCGGGATGGGTTGGATCTCCAGGCAGTATAACTGAGCCCTGCCACGCCAAAGGCAATGGGAAGAACCCTTTCATCAGGGAACAGAACCCAGGATTCTTCTTTCTCTCCCTCAGTAACATTTTTTATTGTTTCTGTGAAAAGTAATACAGCTTTAGTCTGAAGGAGAGTAACCCTCCTCTCATGGTCTTCATGGTTTGGGCACTCAGTTGACATTTGGGGTTTTTAATGTTGTCAGACAAACGAAGGAGCAGTGGCAAGTTTCTCATAGGGCTGGGTCAGAGCTCTAACCATTGGAGAGAAATGCAAAGTAGCAAGCAAGTACTGCTATCTTTTAAAATAATTCTGGTTTATTTTGGAGAGGATTCTGGGCTGAGGCACCCAAAGCAAGAACTAACACCTCCTGATTGCACAAGTTAAGCACTTCATCACCATAGTCTTTGGTATTTTTCTACTGGCTAGCCCTTGGTAGCTCTCATATGCCGGTTTTTGAGGATCCCAATCAATGGGCATCTGACTGTACCCACACGATGCATAAGGGTACAGAACCTGTCCATGTGTTCCAGATTCCATTCCAGGAGCTGGTAACAAGTAGATCAGCAGTACTACCCAGCATCCATCTCTGCCCTTGGAGGAGAACTGGGAGGTGCATCCCACCCACCGATCAATTCTTTGTAGCAATATGGCCTCAGGCCTGCCCCATGTCTCTCCACCTTGGCCTGGTTTCCACGGTATAATAAATAAAAGAAGTCAGACTCCCATGAGTCACCTAATAGTTCGCAGTTCCAGGCCCAACAGCAAACTTTACCAGCAGCACTTCTACCATGGCAAGCTAATTCTTTTCCTCCTTTCAGATTAGGGCTGTCGCGCTGGAGGTTTTGGGGTTTTTTTCCGATCTGATATGGGTGTCTTAGGTCCTATATCTCTGTAGCATTGCTATCTGCCAGATAAAACTGCCCTCGAAGTCAGCCTTTGCCATGTTTAGCATTGTGGCATGTCTCACCATCTTTGAATTCAGTCCAAAGTCTGTGTAGAGATAACGTCTGCAGAAACCTGGAACAACCTAACTAGATGTAGCCTAATTTTCAGCTGTGGCTAGAATGACTGTAAACCTTGAATTTGAAAAAGTATCTGGGCAAAGAAACAATGTATGATCTCCAAAAATGAGAAGGGTACTATTCACCGTGTATCTGAAGGACCTCTGCCTTTTTAAGCATTGCTTACTTAAGTCATCAAGAAATGAGTGAGCCTGTTCAGTCTTTAAAAGTGAGGCTTTTTTCTCTTATGTACCTAGTTTAGAGTTTGTCTGGAAAAAGAAGTGCTTTCATTATTCCCTCCTGTAGAAGTTTTCCTTTTACTTTCTTTTCCTAGGCATAAGTCTCAGAAGAATGGGCCTTTGTTGGCTTTCCTTTGAAGTCTGTTGCTACTTCTCAAATTCTGTCTTTCTCAAGCACAATTGTGACATACTTTGGCAGATTTCTGGTGCTCTGAGCTCTTTAATGTGTATGCCCTTTCCATAATGATATTAAAAGCAAAATCCAGTTTTATCTTAAGCAATGAATTTTATTTCCTCCAATTATATTGGCCAATCTTCTGTATTTAATGCAAAGCATAGCAGGTGTGTTGCAAGAATGTAGTACATCATGAGCATCAAATGCTCTTCTGGAACACAAAACCAAGCCTGACTTTTTTCAAAAATCAATCTGAAGAAATCTGCTGGTTTGCTTGACTTGGCTTCTCAGTGGATATTCTCCTCCTCCTTTGTTAGTAACAACATTGCCAAAGTGTTCTTAGAGGCTTTGAACATGTTTGCAATTATTTATTTGTTGACAACAGAGTTTAATGCTGGCTGAAAAGCATTTCTGCAGCCAACATTACAGCACTTAACCACACTAATGCTCAAATCAGGCTTTTCATCATCACAGGCTGATGTTTCACTTGATGTCAGTACTCCTGGTGTATGGCAATTTCCAGAACTTAAGGTCAGAATGGATCACTGGATCAACTAGTCTGCTCCTGTTGAATTTCATTCCCCCCCAAGTCCCTTCCAGCAATGCACACACTCCCGATCTCCTCCATCATGTCAGAATAAGGGCCTTCCTATGTCAGATCAAAAGTCCAGCTAGCTCACCATCCTGCATCCCATGTGGACCATAATCCAGTACTGAAAGAAGTGTGTAACAAGGTAAAAATGTGTATTTCCCTGTGGGATACTACTTTATCTTTGCGTATTAATACTCTAACGATTTCCCACCTCAGGATCCTCGTAAGCTGGACACAGTTTCAGTGTTTAGTATGTATTTGGCCACCTTCAGTAGATTTCCCTTCTTTGAGCCCATTCTTCACTCTCCCCATCAATTCACGTACACCTTCAGTATCCACAATATGCTGCAGTAGTCTTCCATCCCCCTGCCCAGTAGTGTAAATATTTTGCTTTGTTTACATTTCCACCCCTTGATTTGTTTCGGGCTTCCTGCACCAGCCTAAGGCGGCCATCAGTATGCGGAATTTTCATGTGCCTACACTTACACATAGTCATCAAGTCACAGAGCAAACATACCAAGCCCCGAAAAAGTGTCAGCACTGCATTTCTCAGGCCGCCTAAGGCTTGCTCTACCTGTTCTCCAAGCTACTAGCCCAAGCCACCTTCTCTCCAAAGCCATGGAAGTGTGGCTATGAAGTGGTGCCTAAGCTAGGTATCGCCTTTTTGCTTGGGAGCTGGCTCAAGACTGGTGTGCACTGTGTGGAGACAGAGTAAGCTCCTGTCTGGTTGCAGAGTGCTGTTGGGAGTCTCTCACTGAAGTGTTCTATAGCACTTAAATAATTCGCTACTTTCTCTGCCCTCCCAGATTTTTAAATACTACTTCCAAAATGTAAAGCCTGGAACATCCGTCCGTCCGTCCGTCCATCCATCCATCCATCCATCCATCATGTGCCATTGTAAACCTACTAATGCTGTAGGTGAAAGGTAACCTTTTCCCTACTGTTACCCCTTTATTTCCCAGTATCCACATTCAAGGACTGCAGTCACCCTTTCAGCTGTAGCACTGCGCTGTTGTGTTAGGTACAGCTGCTCTTCTAATGTAGTGTTAGCTGTATCCAGATACAATGAAAGTAACCAAACTTCATTACATCACAGACACAACCACACGCTCTCACCTTATATCTAGAACTGTAATTAGGAGGCCATGTCTAGAACTAGCAGCAGTTCCCCATAAGAAGTTTTGCTACATTCAGTATGGTATTGCCATGCCATTGCCTCCTGGTCTGTGGTGCGTTAGTGATGAAGACATCATGTCAGCCCTGGAGTTTTCCCCAAAGGTGTTGTGATCACTCGGAAGAACTCAGAAGTTCTTTTCTGTTAGCCTTTCTTTCTTCTAAGAGACTGGAGAGGACTTGCACTTAACCTTTGCAAGATTTTGCCTTTTGTGGGAGTGTTACTTCCTTTTTGGTGTGAGAACTCCTGAGGGACACTGCTCCTCCCTAACTACTTCTGAAGAGTCTAAACTGGAAGGAACTCAAAAAGATAGTTTCCTTTTTCGAGAATTGTTATCCCAATGGATATCACTGTTAGGAAACCTTTTCTCTGGTCATGACAACTGTTTAGAACTTGTATATTTTTGGCTTAGATTTGCTATACTATCGATTTCATCGGGCTTTTGATAATATTTTTATTATGACTTACTTCCTGTCTCTCTTCCTCCCTGCCCAGACACACACTTTTTTTCCTCTGAGTTTCTGATGAGGAACTGCTGCCCACATGTTTCTTGTGTGGTCTGTAATCATAAGCTGCATTTCTTAAATGCTTATTTTTCTTTATGGTTGTATGAAAATTTTGCAGTTAAGAGATAAAACCATTCATACCTCCATTACATGTTGTAGGTATGAAAATGAGAAAATGACACCACCTTGAGAGGTCACAAGAAAGCTGCACAGGCAACTTGAGTGTGGATGCAGCACTACAAAATCCAGTAGGTAGGGCAAGACGCTAGGATTGTATTGTAACCCCAGTTTTGAGCACTCACGGTTTTAAAAAAGGGAAAGAAAAGATTTATACTTCCTGCAGTTTTTCTTGAGATGAGACATTGAAAGACAATTAGTTTTTTTTCTTACAAGCAGGAGGTTAATCAAGTGGCTAAGATCTAGAGTGTAAATCTGTAATAGGATGTAAAGAATTCAAGTGCTGCAACCCCTTTCAGAGAAATGGCATCTCTATGCTCCAGATGTTTTCCCCACCTACAGAGACCTTTTTTTCCCCCCCAAATTTCACACATATGCTCAATAAGCAGGAGTGTAACAGGTAATTTTTATAAATGTGCAAACCTCTCTGCACTTGACTCTGCCCTGCCGAAGATTTTGCCTTCTGGGCTGAGCCGAATGTCTTCACACTGGCCAGTTCTACTTTTAACAGTCATATTTTAGTGTTTAAAATCAATACAAGGGATGTTTTCTCTCTTTGAATGATCCTACCTCTTTGGACTCCTTAATCATTTCAATTAGATGACGTCCCTATCCCAAGGGAATTCTCTACTGGGGTAACATTTGGCAGTACAAGTTTTTACAAAAGCATTTCCTGGACTAAGGTGGAGCAGAATGGCACTCTGTCAGTTCTGAAATGGTGTAGTGTCTCTTGGGGAGGATAGCCTGCTTATGTAAATTAGAGTTGCTTATGATAGGGATGATAGGGAAAGCACTGTTTTTATTTACTCTGGGACTGAGTCAGAGCAGTTTCCACTTGGAGAGCAGTAACCCAGTTCCTCCCACATGTGCATATTCCCCAGAGAAAGGGGGTCTTGCTAGAGGACAGGGTTTCGGTCAAAGGTTATTGGCACTGCACACAAAAAAAAAAACCAAGAAAAAAAAAGAGAACCGTGCAAAACAAGCATTTAATTGGATTTTATCAGAAGAACTGCCAAATTAATACAGTGCCAGGAAACTTTACCTGCAGCTCTTCATTACAGTTCCTCTGTCAGAAAAAGCTACGCCTTCTTATCTGTGCTGTTACTTGAGCAATGTGTCACAGCATCGGAGGTTGGGGGCACACGTCCAGGATATTGTAAGCGTGTCGTTGCCAAGTCTGTAAATACAGTTCATGTTTGTTGGCTGTTCCTCTGTCCATTAACATTACATCATCCCTAGACCAAACCCATGATAACGAAAACAGTTTCAGTCCAAGTAATTCAGCTTCTGACTTAAAAGTCCCCAGTATATGAGGTGACATCAGTCCACAGATGCCATGTACTCCAAACAGCTTGCTTCCTTTTCCAGTACCTGTCCTGTTTGTGAGTTTTGAAAAAGTGCTAAACCCGTTTGTTTTAAGCCAGACAAGAATTCTAGGAGCTCAGATCCTTTTGAATCAGCACAGCTATCAAGTATCTTTTGCAACTCTGTAATTTTTGGATATTCTGTGTAGCCAGAACAGCCATATAACTCTTTGATCACTGTAGATTAGAAAAGAATGAAGAAGGACTTTAGTATTGTATTTCCATCAGCCCCTTTCTGCTTCTTCCTGTTTTATACTAAATCCATGACCTTTTAACTTGGATTGGTGGTGTTGCTCAATGTTGTGGAAGGTTCCACAACTTCTCTGAATTGTTTTTTCAGCTCATCTTTGTGTAATTCCTATACTGTGTTTTCAGGTGCTGAGATTGCTGGAGCAGTCATTGCTCTGTCATTGACAAAGTTCTCCAAAGCCTCTTTTAGCTTTTCTAAGTCTTCAGCTTCCCTGTAGAGTTCCTTGTTGCCTAAATTGCATGTGATACTTTGATTCAAATCCTGCTCATGCTCAGCATGAATTTCAACATATTCTTGGTAGTTAGCTATAAATACAGCAGAAGAAATTTTCTTCAGAATTCTGCTGCGTGCCATTAGCAAGCCGTGCCATTAGTCCTTCTTCCTCTTTGTGATTCCTCAGGAGAATGTTAACACAGGTGTTTGTTGGGGCTATGGTGGGTGTCAGCTTCTTTCTCAACAACATCTCAGTGTCAAGTCGAACTTCTAAGCCAAGGTGATTGGTGATTTTCCTTGAAGACATGATGCAGGAAATACTTTTCACCATATGGAGATATTAATGGTATTACAGTGACTGTTTTTGACATCTCACATTTAGACACCCACGCTTTTTATTTTTGGTAGCATTCTCTTTCATTCTTCCTTTATAGTTTCACTTGCAAAATCAAGCAGTAGACTGAGAGCTTGGAACTATCTGAATCTACTCATTCCTTCTTGTAGAGGGGGAACATAAATAGGAGAAGTTAGGAGAAGTCTCAGAAGTGAGGTGTGTCTGGATCCAGGGAAGATCATAATATTTAGAGCAATGGGGGAAAGTGTATTAGCACCCATTGAATGTTCATGATTGAGAAAGTCAAGCTATCCAGAACTGTAGCAAGATAAAGGCTGAATACTGAGGCACTCAGCCCAAGAAAGAGCAGAGGAGACAAAAATGTTTCAATTACTTACATTACAAAGGATATACTGGTAGCAATTTTCTTAATGTAATGGTACATCAGAGCTTGACATTCTAGATATTTTTCTAACCATCTCTATTTGACCTTTATCATTTTGCCACTGTCAGTTACAGTAGCTGCTCTCGAACAAAGCTGATCATCAGGGCTCTGGAAGGCCTGGAGCAGAAAGTAGATTAATCTCAATGTCTACAGCATATTATATCAGAATAAAAAATGGTTGCATAGTGAATTTGGTACTGTGAAGACTCACTGAAAACCAAAATCACATGAACAGGGATGCTTTCCAGTTTAAGTTATTAATTAATCAATATATCTTCCACAGACACTGAATGTACAGGCAGATCTTCATTCTAGTTAAAGCTGCCGAAAAGTCAGGAAAGCTGAACCTACCAAGATTGGGTCTGGACCTCTGGAGATTTGCCACTAAGGCTATCCAAAGGTCATACAATGTTATAGAAAGTTCCTAACCACCAGATTTTTAAACAGCCACATGAGAAATACAAAGTTTGTGAAATCTACTTATTCTAGTAAGGAGTTTTCAAATGCTGTTGAAACCTTGTTATGGTCTCAAGGCTCGAATATCCAGAAATCAAACCTCAGAATTGATTTGTTGTCTAACTGAATGTGATCAAATGTAGCAGAAAGTCCTTCACAGGGCAAGCGCACAAAATAAAAACCCGTAAGCGAAGACTGATACTGTCATTTAAGTGAAGTTTGCTTCCGCGAGTACGGGCTTCTAGGCTGCATGTCTGTGCCAGGAGTTTCCAGGCAATGTCACCTACGGGTTATGCTTTCACTGAAAAAAGAAATCTAAAAGTCAGGTTTTCCTAATATTAATTTAATAGGGTAAATAAATCATCTCTGCTGAAGGGAAGTCACAAGGCATATTTTACATAGAAATGAGTGTTCCTTGAGGACTGTGAAAAACTTGCCAATGGGGATTTTTATGGAAATTAATAACCTCCTTAAAAATAGAATCAGAGCTGCAGATACTTATTAAATGAAATTAATTTGGAGAATTTTCATGCATCATTCAGCACGACTTAAACTGAGCCTGGGAAATTCATAAACAAGCATGAGGCAAACAAACAGCACTTTGTGAAATTTCAAAAAACGACGCTTGTGAAATGAAGATGCAACTGGGTGGTGATTGTGCTGACAGGGACTAACCTACTTACAGCCGTGCCCTGTGGCCTGCCATTTTCCCCGAAGAAACTTCATGTTCTAATTATCTATTGTGATTTTTGCTCGCTTCTACTTTTTATTAACAGAAGCCCTAAACCTTTCAGGCATGAACCAGTCCCCGTGAAGCCTGACTTACATCTCGCTAATGCGTTACAGCTACATATGGTGTTACATACATGTCCGATTTGCTTTTGTTGTAACAACAACAAAAAAAATCCTTTGATGTGTTTTGTAAACAATTAGAATCTATTAGCATACTTCTGGACACTTCAGGATACTGTAGGTATCCTATTAAAGGAAATGTAACTCAAATAGTCCCAAACTTCCGAGAGAACTGAGAATATATGGGTTTTAAAACTTTTCACACTTTCTTTTAAACAGGGGGGGATGCGTACGAGGAGCAGTGATACGAAGAAACCTGCGCGAAGGTCACGTCAGGGAAAACTGGGCTAGTGGGGAATACCTTTCTGGAACAGATTGCAACCACCACCTTCCACTGAAATAGTTGCACAAGGTGAATAAATTGCGACAGCGCTTTTAAGTATCTGCATTTAAAGTAGGTTTTGCCTCGCTGCGCAGCGCAGCGTAGGGACCAGTCGCCATGAAAGCACACTCTTCGTGCGAACCGCTTAAAATGTTTGCGTAGCCACCGGGAAAACCAGACTTGCTCCTCAGGCTGTGGGGGTGCGCAGCGGGGCGATCCCCCCCGGGCCAGAGGAGAGGTGAGATTTTGGGGGGCTGAGCTAGCGCCGCCAGCCCGGGGGGCAGCGGGAGGCGGCAGAGCCGCGGGATGGATCCTGCCGGGAGAGGGGGAGCGCGGGTACAGCCCCGCAGAGCGGCGGCGGCCCCTCTGCAAAGCGGCGACTGTCAGTGTTGAGCGGGGGCGGGTACGGCA
>VZSF01004330.1:145348-275512 GCA_013398295.1 Chionis minor
CCACCCCGGCCGCCCCCTGCGGCTTCAGCTCCTCCCTCTGCTTCAGCGCCGCCGCCGCCGAGCCGCAGCCGCCCGCCGCCGGCGGCCGGGTGGTGGAGAGCCAGTGGGAGATCAACAACGCCGCCTGCCAGCCGGAGGAGGCGGAAGAGGAGGCGGTGGGGACGCCGGAGCTGCCGGCCGAGGAGCCCGACCTGGTGATCGAGGTGTCGGGGCGCCGCATCCGGGCGCACAAGTCGGTGCTGGCGGCCAAGAGTGACTACTTCCGCGCCCGCGCCTCGCGGGACGTCCTGCGGGTGAAGGGGGTGAGCTACGGGGCGCTGCGGCTCCTCATCGACTACGTGTACACAGCCCGCATGGGCGAGGTGCGGCACGACAACCTCGCCGAGGTGGTGAGCGGCGCCCGCGTCCTCCAGATGCCTTGCGCCCTGCACTGCGCCGCCGAGGCCATGCGCGCCCAGCTGCGCCTCGACAACTGCTACCAGCTCCTCTGCCTGGCCAAGAAGCAGCGGCTGGCAGAGCTGCGGGAGGCCGCCTACCGCTTCATGAGCGACCACTACCTGGAGGTGCTGCGGGAGCCTGGTGTCTATGGCCGCCTCAGTGGCACCGAGCGGGACCTCATCCTGCAGCGGCGCATGGAGGCTGGCCGGCCCTGCTTGCTGGTGGCCGAGGTCAGCGACGCCTTCGAGCGGCCGGGTGGCGGCAGCCGGCCGCAGAGCCGCGAGAGCAGCCGGCCGCAGAGCCCCTCCTCTGTGGTGTCGCTGGAGGAGAGCGGCTCCCTCATCCACTGCTACCAGGAGGCCAGCGGGGAGTGGAGGGTGCTGACGCGCCTGCCCGAGGAGGCCAATGCCAAGGGCTGCGCCATGTGCGTCCTCCACAACTACCTCTTCCTGGCAGGGGGCATTGCAGCAGGGCCAGCAGGCAGTGAGCCACGGGCCCGCCTCTCCGACAAGGTCTTCTGCTACAACCCCCTCACCGACACCTGGAGCCAGGTGCGGCCACTGGCTCAGCCCCGCTCACAGCTCAAGCTGCTGGCCCTGGACGGTTACCTTTACGCCGTGGGGGGCGAGTGCCTCTTCACCGTGGAGAGGTATGACCCGCGGGCTGATCGCTGGAGCCCCGTGGCACCCCTGCCCAAGGGTGCCTTTGCTGTGGCTCATGAGGCCACCACCTGCAATGGGGAGATCTATGTGTCGGGGGGCTCCCTCTTCTACCGCCTGCTCAAGTATGACCCTAAGCGTGACGAGTGGCAGGAGTGCCCTTACAACAGCAGCCGCCGGCGCTCTGCTGACATGGTGGCCTTCAAGAGCTTCATCTACCGCTTTGACGTGAGCAGTGGCCGTGGTGGGGAGCAGGGCCCAGGCGGCGGGACTGGCGGTGGTGTCGAAGTTTTCCGGTACAACACGGTGGCCAAGCGCTGGAGCCAGTGTTCCAGCCTGCGGCCCAGCGGCGGCCCTATCCAGCCCTTCCGCTGTGCCCCCTTGGGCAACACCATCTACTGCGTCAACCGGACCGGCACCCTCCGCTTCAGCCTAGCCCAGGACGGCGAGGTGGAAGCGGATGGTGGGCTCAAGGGCACCTTCGACCGGGAGCTTCTTAAAGCTCCTTTGGATGCCAAGGGTGTGCTCCTGCCCTTCGTGCTCACCCTGCCCGAGAGGCTGGACAAAGTGGGGGACCAGGAGAGCTCCCTCCCGCTGTGAGGTGGCCAGCTGGGCTCTGGCTTCCCGAGTGGGGAGCTGGATTGCAGCTGTGGGAGACCCACAAACTGCCCCCTGGAGAGGGGAGCTGCTCTGGTGTGTCTGCAGAGAGAAGGGGCTCCCCCTTTCCTCCTCTCCGCTCCCAAGATGTTCAGCTGGAGCCACTTAGTTGTAACTCGGCTGTAACTCTTGCTGTGTTTGCTGTGCTTTGTATGAAAAGCCAAGCACATGAAAGGAAAAGCTGCTATAAAGGATAATCTCTGGATTATGTTTGTGCCAATTCCTAATCTGAGAAAAACTTTTTTACACCTGAATTTTAAAAAATTCCTGACGACGGTGTTGTAATGGGATGTTACTGTTAAGTGTTGGTCGTGTGTTTACACGTAGTCACAATCTGGGCTGAAGCCTTTGATGCCATTCGTTTTCTTTCTGGGGTGATACTGATGGATAAACACTGCTGGCAGCGTAGTTTAGCTGCATTTGTTTTTATGTTAAACCAACTATTTCCTGTGTTAGAAAAGTATAGGAAGAACATCTCCATCACAACCTTTAATTTCTGGTGCAATAGATGGTTTAAGGAAAACATGGCACTGTGTGGTCCCAGGAATTTCAACTACAATGAATGATTTAACAGATACCAGACTTAAAGTTTTAAGCAACACAAATGTGTGCCACGTGTTTGTATTTGGAATAATAAAAAAAAAAAGGCAAGTTACCTTTTTAAAATGTGGCATATTATGGCAGATATGAAATGTTGATATGTTCTTTATCTGAAAAAGGCAGTGGTTTCTGTGTAAAAAGACATTGTTTTGTTACCTTTTTTATCAGAGATTTTAAATTATAACAAAAATGAACTGAAGCTGTTCAAACTGCAACCGATTGACATGACCATGTATGCCGCTAGAGTTGGGGGAAATATTTTGTACTTCAGCTGCTCTTTAATTAACTGCAGGTCAAGGAAAATTAACCTAAACCAAATGTAAATTCTTTGAAACTGACTGCAGACAGCTTAAATGTTTCACTGTATGTTCAGTATCCTGTGGCAAGAGGCTTTTCCAACTTAGTGCAAGACCATCAAAGGAGGATGTGGAAGATAGGAATGCACTACACATGTTGATTGTATTGTGCACTAGCATGATGTTATTTCCCTGTCTTTTGATTCAGAGACTGCTTTATTTATTTCGATCCAATGATTGTTGTAATCAATAAGTCCTTGTTAATTGCAGTATGTGCTGATGCGTTACGCTGTCATTGGGATTCTGAACCACCCAAGAGCGCTGTTTGTGGAGCAGCATCCTAACGAGACAAAACCCTACAAAACATTTTCTTGCCTGTGGAAGCTGGAGCATATTTTTTGTCATGTTACTCAGAACTGGAAAAGTATAAACCATCTACTCAGATAAACTATATTGAAAAGGGAACATGCATTTATTTTATACATTTTATATGAAAAAATCAATAGGCAAGGCAAATGTTTTAGCTTTATGGTAAATCACTGAGAAACCTTTTCTGAAAAAAATAACCAGTGTTTTTGTTACTGGTAATTCAGCCTGGAACTGGCATGGACTGTGTAAGGGATTTGTTTATACTCAAAGCTGTAGTATAGATTGATATTTTAGAAAGACATAGGGACTTTACATCAAAGAAAGCAGATCTTTTTATGTTTCATTAAGATGTTTCTGTTAAACAGGACATTAGCATTCTTATACGTTATTGCTAGTTCCAAAGGAAGGCAGCAGGCTCTGTCCTAAGAGACACCATCTTCACACAAGAGAATAGTGAAGTTTATAGATACTTCTTTTCTTCACTTTCATGTTTGGTTTTTTTCCCCCTTTTCTCTGTTCTTGCACGGGGTTTTAATGCAGCTGATCTGGTTAGCCATCCTGTAGAAAACAGTGGTCTAGTCCTAAAAGTTCTTAGCTAAGCAAGCCTATTCCCTAGTGAGCTAATTAAAGCATCAGCCAGGTAGGAGCTGTAGGCCTTCAGTATGTGATGCTTATCTTAGCATCGGTACAGGTTAGTGCAGTGGAATTTCATACCACAGATGGCATATTCAGTAGTGATTCACAAAGAAACTGATTTTTTTTTCACTGAATGATGGACTTAATTCTCAGAACTTAATTCTCGGACAAGAATCCTTGGAAATGTTGATTCAAAATTAAATTACAGCATCGTAGCTTGAGCAGGGAAGAAAAACGTGTTTGCCTTCAGCATAATTTTTATGTTAACTGTAGAAAGTATTTCAAGCTGTCTAGTGAATCACTTAGGTGCATGCTTAAACTAAAGACAGCGCTAGGCCAGATTTTGAATTGGTGGAGTCACCAGGAACACACAAGGAAATGTGTATTTTATCCTGCAATACAATATGATTTCATAGTTCAAAATATTATGTAGTATAGTTCTTATACTACAGTGTAGTGAGGAACCAAGCCAGCTTTTGCATTCCTATTAATTAAGCATTAATTAGGCATTTTCATACGCACTAATGCATGAAAATGCCTCTAAATGAGTTTTGGGTTGTCTCCATGATTTAAGCTGTGAAAATATGCCACAGACTTTCAGGAAAGAATGAAACATGTCCTTTCTTCCAATATTTGTTGCTGTATACCATGAAGAAATATATTTGGAAATAATCTTTAGAGTAATAAGTATTCTTCAAACCTGCAGTGGTCTGTATTTTTGCAAGCTCCTCTTGTTAAAAAAAGGTTGAATGAAGCGCTTACCCGCTTTCACTGTTTACACAGTCTAAGTGAGGGCAGAGCCTGCTCTTCGTTAGTAGCTGTCCGTCAAACCTGTTCCTTTGTACGCTCTTTGCATAATCACAGCCTGGTGATTGACAGTAGAGGCATGTTTCTCGCCAGATTTCCTCCTCTGGGGCCTCTCCTTCCTCCCCAGTGAGCCTGAGGCAGGTTTGCTGAGGGTCGTATTTCCCCTCCCAGTTATATCTTCAGTGTATCAAAAAAACCCCACCAAACTTGGGTACTAAAACCAGAGTTTAGGTACACTTCAGGCTCTTAAAAGAGCAAAATTGTCATCCCAAAACTCTCCACTTTGACTTAAACTGAGCACCCTGTGTTCCTTTGAGGTGTGGAGGTGCTGAGCAGTTCCCCTGCACCCACCTGGATCTGCTCACCTCTGGGCAGTTGGGCGCCCACCTAGCTACTGCCTCAACTCCTTTGAAACTAGGTGATGCGATACCCAGAAGCCACCGGAGTAATATGGCTTTATGGTGCGAGCTAAAGTGCCGGGCCACCCTCAAGTTGTGTTTGCATATGTTTTGCTTTTAAAGCAGAGCTGGTTTATGTCATAGCTTGAAGGCTACTGTATTTGCATGGGAGCATGGAGATGCGTGTTTGCTTCCTTAGCCTGCGAGGATTCAGTCGACATCTCCCACTGCCTGATTGGCAATGGATTGAAGGACCTCTTGGAGCTAATCCCTGATCTCTAAAAGTTTATGCATTTTGTATTGTACATTAATTGGCTAAAAATCTCAGAAATTATCCAGGTAGGTGAATTCAAGCCCTCATCCTCACTGAGTGATCTGAGACCAGCTGGAGAGACATAGTCCTCTCTGCTGTCTTTCTCCTTCATGAATCTCGCAGTCCCCTTCTCCACTTTTAATAGGACGTGCAGGAGATAGTTCTTCTGCTTCCTCCTCCCTAGAGTACTCCTGGCTTTGAGGTCATCTGCTAGAGGACGTAGGCTTGAATTCCCTTAAGCTAAGTAAGGACTGAACTCAGGCCTTCCAGTTTGTGTGTGTGTGTGTGTGTGTATGTGTGTTTCCAAATCTAGATGACCATTTAGAAGAGGAGTATCGGGACCACCTCTGACAGCTCTTTTTCAGGGATAAACCTCATGAAAATCCTCCAAAAGCACACATACGCTCCTGCATTCCGAGTTCTGGGTAGATTCCAGGCTCCAGCTCCTGGATGGGTAAATCAGGACACATTTAGTACATGGTGCAACTGGGGAGTTTTTCCTCTGTGGAAAGCTTTTCTAGACAGGCTCTATTTTGGGTTGCCAGTCTGAGGTGAGGGACTCCATGCGCTGTACTGAGAGTCCAAGCGGGCAATTTGGATTCTGCTTGGGGCATTGCAGTGCCTAACATGGAAATGCCTAAAGCCTTCATTGCATATAAAACTAAATCCCTGTTTGAATAAAGGAACAAGTCTTCCTAGAAAATGCTAATAACAGATGGAGATTTACTATTTCCATCTATTAACTCGTTCCGTAAAAAGAAATCTTAATTGCAGCAAAGGCATTTGTACAAATTCTGTTTACACTTGGAAACTAAGTCAAAGGAATAATTGGCAAAAGAATAACCCTATTTGATCAAAACAGGCAGTGTTAAGCAACATGGGAAGGATGCTAATCACACCCTATTAATGAATAAAATTGTGCAGTAGCTGATGAAAATTCTGTCCACAAAAATAATTTCTTTGTAAATAAGTACCTGAAAAAACTTAAAGTGATAAAAGAATAAATTATTCACATGAAAACTGTAACTCTTCTGTGCTGTTTGATTGGCTCGCAGAGTGTTGTATCCTGATTATCACTGTTCATGAGTGGCCCATTGCTTTTCCTGCTCTGTGGTATCCATTCCATTGACTGCTCTGTAGACGTGTTACCTTTCATTATCACAAAGCTTAACAGTGGTACTGGGGTGACTTGCTTTGTGTCTGGACTGACGTGTAGTGCTTTCTGCTTGAATGAACCCAGAAGGTTTAGACAGAGTTGTATCTTTGGGCTTTTTTTTTTTTTTTTGCCTTTTTTTTTTTTTTTTTTTTCCCTTTTTTTTTTTTCTTTTCCAGGGGCACTGCTCCTGGGAAGGCACAAGAAGGGGAAATGGTGGTACCATTGACCAGTTGTAGTAATAAGCATTTAATGAATTCCTTTTGTTGTCTGCCATTATTCTGTGCACCAGATTTGCGCTGGATTTAACAGAACATCTCTGTGTAGCTATTGCCAGTATAAGCCCAAGTACGATTGTAGCAAAGTATGTTTTTATTTAAGTATGTTTACTGCCTCAACCGCTACTCTGAGATAATTTAATGCAAGTTTGTAATAGTTCTGCACATTTAGGAGATTACTGGAACTATTCTGACTTTAACATTACTGCTACTAAAAGCAGAGATTGACAGACAACCTCAGTAAAATCGTGCTCTCAATATTCACAGGCTTTTCATTTGTTTTGGCCTACTGAATGCTGTAGTAAGAGCTGCTGGGATGAACCCATCGGTACTGGGGATCAGCACGCTATTTTAGAGGCTCTCTAACTTTCATAAACTAATCGATGGGAAGAAACGGGAGTGTGGGGCAGAGGGGTAGGAGAGAAGAGAAGAATTAGGATTCAAAAATACCTACTTTATGTCCAGTTGAAACGAACAAATAGCAGGGAAGGGAAACCAGAGGTGGTACTTGAGACAGTCATGACTACAGAACCAATTTTTTTCAAGTATTTCTTAAACAGCCCGAGTTTTTACCCATTACGTTGTTAGTCTTACCATTTTGCACCTACAATACATCTCAAACAACCGCAGTGTTTAATGAGCTACTCTTTGCAGGACTCTTGTGCTTTGCTTTTAAGGCTTAGTGGATAAACCTTGGACAAATTCATGAAATCATGAAACAACAATGTTGATGCTGCCACTACAACAGTTTAACTAATGCAAATGCTTTAGACACTGTTCGAAATTCAGGTGAATTATATGTGTGCCTAGTGTATTAACAGTTTCATTTTTGACTTATATATAGGTAAAGCTTTTTATGTATTCCAACTTACGCTGTTATGAAATAAATATATACAAAAAGCTTACACTCCCCTGTAGGGATTTCTGGGTAATTGGTGTTTTTTTCTTTGCCATCCATCAAATCCGTAATCAGTATTATATATTTGTTCTTATCACAAAGCAAAGACAAAATTATATGGATTATCACAAGGGTAAAATGTTGAGGAAATGTTTCTAAGGCTAAGCAAAAGGGGGTATTTTCATTCCGCAGTGCCCTGGGTGTTGAGAACATGAAATATTCTGCAGTGAAACCACTTTTCTAAGTGTAGATTAGCATAAGCTCCAGTTCAGTTAATTTTTATTTCCTTTTTTTTCCCCTTGTCAGTGTGTTAAAGTACATTATTTATTTATAAAAGTTACATGTAAGATTTCCCATGATACTCTCCTGTCTTACGTCACACATCAGATTTTTGGCAGTGTAAGTAAAAGCAGAATCAAACACAGCTTGAATTTTGTACTTTGTCTCCCCTTTATTTTCTCATTGGATAGTTTGCTTGGAATGAAGTTGTATAACCTGCTTGGAAACTCCAAGATTCATGGGGAGGCCAGGTGGGATTGGAGTTGGGGTCATTTCCATTATTTCCTTAGCTGCCCCAACATGCAAGCTCTGCCTATTTCGGCTTTCTTCCATTTTCTTCAGAACAGCCCAATTCTGCCACTGGTTAAACCAGGGTAAATCTGGAATGACTCAACCAAACCTCTTAGATTGCCAGAAAACTTGTTCCACTCAGCCCTGGAGTTTTGAGTCTGTTGTAATTTACCAGGTACTTTCATTGGAAAAGAGAAAGAAAAGCTCTAATAAAGTAAGACTCGGGCAATCATTAACTCAAATGTGTATTTATTTTAACTTCATTAGAACATAAATTCCTTAACTCTATCAGTTTTGTCTGTGCCGCGAACTAGACGTGGGGAAGTTTAGTGCTGATGAAATTTTATCTGACGTATATATAAACTCCTGCTTGGTTCATTGAACATTCTGCACCTGCGGCTCTCAGCGTGCCAAGGCCCCAGGCTCAAGCTTCAGGTGTATCCAGAGTCTGGCAAATGACGGCCCAATAACTCGTGCCATGTCACAAGATGAATTTTCCAGTTCTGAAACACTGAAAACACCGGTTGTAGCACAAGGGATGCGTGTTTCAAAGCCCTCTTGATTTGGGTGTGGAGGAGCCCCTGTTATCATCTTTTCCCAGGTACAATGCATGTTTTTAGCGTCACCTGTGTCCATGTATTGGACTTCAAAAACCACAAAGGATTTCGTATGAAAACATCTGGAGGCAGGTGGTGTGGACACGTATTCCCCTGAAGGCAGAGGCGTCTTGCAGGAAGACAAATCTCCTTCAATTCCTATGCTGCGCAAGCAGGGAAGTCACGTATACCTGGGAACTCCCATGACGTACCGAGTGATCATCAAGTGTACAAAACAACAACATCATGGAGCAGGAGCTTTCAGCCCACAGAGAGATGTACCTGCTGTGGGTGGGGACGAGGGCAACTCCAATTAGTAGCTATTAAACACCGGGACCGCGCCGAGAAACAAACCCCAGACCTGCTTCGGGGTCACGTTGTCAGGGCACCTGTAAGCCAAAGAGGCGGAATTCATAGTCCAAGTAAAACTGTGTGGCTAAAAGAGGTCCCAGGAGCGGCAGGCATTTATTGCTCCGACGTGGCAGTACCTGCCGGCTTCTTTTTGAAAATGAATGTGAAGAGCATCCGCGTCTCATCAATGCCACTGGGAGCAACTCTGGGTGAGCAAGCCCAGCCGCGCCGGGAGGGGAGCGTGGCCCGGCATGACGGCGACACCGGTTTGGCAGGTCACTCCAGCAGTAAGCGGTGACAGAAGGAGCATCCTCTGAATGACAGCTGTCCTGACGCCGACTCCTCGGGAAGGAGAGGAAACAGTTACCGCCGTGCCCTTCCTCGCTGGGCTCTCTCAGTGTGCTGGTGGCGCCAGGTCTCGATGAATTCCCCTGCGAGCAGCTTGTGCATGGAGAGTTTTGAAGGGGATATCTTTTTCTGCTCCCTCTCCTTTTCTTTTTTTCCATTTTTTCCTTTTTCTTTATTTTTCTTCTTTTTTCTTACTCTTTTCCCCTTTCTTTCTATGTTATCATTTCCTTTCCCCCCTGTCTTTCACCCCTCTAGTTTCCTTCTCTTTCTCTCTATCTTTTTTTTTTTTTTTTTTTTTTTTGGGTTCTTTGCAGGTTATGCGTGTTTGTCCCTCTGCTTGAATATTGCAGTAGGTCATACAGGGGGGCCTGTGAATTATGAAAAATTACTGATTGGAAACCAATGAGACTCTTTTTCCTTTCCCCAGGAGGCAGACTGTCCTTCCCTAGCCTGCTATTTCTTTCCCTTAACAAAGCCCTAAGTTTCTAGATAAAGTGGGGAAGACTTAATCCATGTGCTTCTTGGCAGAATGGTACAATGAGCCACGAGCTGCAATAAAGTTGTGAGCAATTAAATTAGCCATAATGCAGACTGAAGGCAAAAGGTGTGCACCTTTTGTTAAGCTCACCTGTGCTTGTCGCCACTCCGGGCTGTGGCTACAAGAAAAAGTTAACTGCGGGATTAAAGTACTGAGCAGGTGGGAGGTCTCCAAGGAATGAAGCAAGAGCACAAACCGATGCAGAGTTAAGTTAATTCCCACACCATTTAGAAACCATTATCTCGGTGGTCAGGGGCTAATTTATTGACAGCTTGTTAGTGCATTACAGATGAAGGGTTGCTTTCCCCCTCCTCCCCGCCAGCCCCCACCCCCGCTGCTTTGCTGTTCTTTGCACATGTGAAAAATCGTTGCAGACTTTGTGAATAGAAAGTTTTAGCAATTTTTACCCATTCTGCATGGGTAAATGAATCTGTCATCTGCAGTGATGGACTATATGTCTCTCCCATATTTTTCTAATTAAGGAAAATGCTGAATCTTGATTAGAATCAGAGAAATAAAAGCTGAGATTAATAGTAACTTTAGGAAATGCAAGTAAGAATCAATTTTTGCCATCATTGTCAGTCTCTTTTGAGATCCTAATGAAGTTCTAGGCAGGCAAAAAGTCTTCTTAAAAATATGATTTAAACCACTAGTAAAACTCAAAGTCACGCGGATCCATGAGAGATCTCCTGGACTGGGAGCAGTGTGCTGTGGAAACTTCCATAGGCTCATTAAGAGAAGTTGAACCCCTTTCCTTTATGTTCTTACTCTAGTTCTGTGCTCCTATGTATCTTTTGAAAGCAAATACTGATTCCAACTGTGTGATTTGATAACATACCTTGGAGGTGCAGAACTAGGTCACCATATCCTAAAACAAAATGAAGTGTCCAAACACTGATGGAGAAGTTTGAGAGGATGGCCTTAATTTGTCAGCAACTTCCTTCGTATCTCCTTGCTAAGAACTACTTCAATTAACCAAGTGCTATTTAAATGTAGATTCTGGCTATGTCCGACTTGGATTTCCTTTGACAGGGCTGGAGTATGAAGCCATGATGATCGTGCATGTTGATACACATAATATTTGTTTGAAAAGCCTCATCCACCCAAGCTCTCCTGGTTTGAGGTGAAACAGGACCAATTTTGTTCAGTAACTCTATTTTCTAACTAGGCCTCTTCTAACTGGTGAAATTATCCTCATGTGCAGAAAACTGTTGGCTCTCAGAGTGCCAGGACTCATGTTTATAACTGATGCCAAGGCACGGTGTGCAGAGAGGCTCTTGCTTATACTTATTGCTATAACAGCCCAAACCAGCCAACTTTGTTATTTGCCCTGTTGGAGGGTCAGAACCGAAAAATCGCAGAGGGGTCACACTTGCAAGGAGGAGCGGACAGGACAGGTGACCCAAAACTGACCAACAGGGTATTCCATCCCATCTGCCTCGTGCTCAGTATTAAAGCTGAGGGACCAAAGCGTCAGGCCTCTTTTTCTTCAATAGCCGGCATCCAAGAAGGATTCTGTCCGTTTGTCTGCCTTTGATCCTGACCCTGAATCCAGATCCTGAATCCAGTTCCCGTTCATCACAGTCCGGCTGGTGCCTGCTGGTGACGTGATTGTCACCTTGGGAGCTTGATACAGTTTTGTATATATTTCATTATTTTCTTTTTATTATTTTATTCTTTATATTTAATTAAAGTGGTTTAGTTCTTACTAAACTAGTCTCTCTTTTTCTCTCTCTCCTGCAGCAGAGAGGGAACACCTGTCACTCAGCTTGCTTGGGCCAATCCAGCCCAACTCACCACACAAGCACACGCCGTCCCCTATTCAGGTGACTGGTGCACTGACGGCAGGGAGCGCAGCCTGCCAGTTAACGTACTTACTGTCAGCGCTGTGTTAGGCTGTCCAAGCAGGTTGTGGGGGTACATTACTGTACCAGGAATGGTGTGACCAGCAGGAGCAGGGAAGTGATTGTGCCCCTGTACTCAGCACTGGTGAGGCTGCAGCTTGAGNCAAGTAACAAGCGACAGGACAAGAGGAAATGGCCTCAAGTTGTGCCAGGGGAGGTTTAGGTTGGATATTAGGAAAAACTTCTTTACCGAAAGGGTTATCAGGCATTGGAACAGGCTGCCCAGGGAGGTGGTGGAATCGCTGTCCCTGGAGGTATTTAAAAGACGGGTGGACGTGGTGCTGAGGGACATGGTTTAGGGGTGGTTTTGGCATAGGTTTATGGTTGGACTCGATGATCTTGAAGGTCTCTTCCAACCCAAGTGATTCGATGATTCTATGATATAGCCGTCTCTGAGTGGCCGTGTCGCTGTAGGTGCCTATAACATACTCTTAGCCAAGTCTGGAAAGGGGCATTGTGCCCCTAGCCAAAAGGAGGAAGGAGCAGTGGCTGCTCACCTGATACTCGCTGTTGTAAGCAGCAACTGGAGGGACATGGGGAACAGAAGTCGTTCTGGCTCCCGCTGCTTTCCTGACCAGACTGCCTGGCTCACCGCCTGCGGGAAGGAGCAAAGCTGTATATTCCCTCTCTCGAGAGCAAGAGGGGAGCAGCGGCTTGGTTGTTACTCATTTGTGGGTCTCTGAGGAGAGCGCAGTTCCAGGCTTCCTCTTGCTCAAATTACAAGGTTGCCCTTCATTCATGAGAACCAAGAAAATAGCTCAGCTTACATGTGGTATAAGAGAACTTGTAAAAGAAGTTATTTTTGAATGGGCAGTGAAAAAATAAAAAAATCAGTGTTTGCATTGGCTCTACTCTTGATGTTGCTACTGTATTGGAAGCAGCTGGAAGGTACTGTAGGTTTCCTCATCAGTCCCAGGGCTTCCTCAGGCGCAGTTCAAATGCGAAAGGATCTGGGCAGTAGGGCCACTTTATTTGAACTTGCCCTGTTCTCTGTGGGCACTGAAAAAGGCAAACGAGCCCCAGCAGCGGAGTGACAGCAGCACTTCACCTTCTGCAGCGCTCGGCGGGGATGCCCTGCCTTGCTGCACCCGTGGGCGACCGGGCAGCAGATGGGGAAGGGAGCACGGGGAGCGAAGGGAGGCTTGAGCGCTGCATTCTCAGCAAGAAGAAGTTGTAGGTGCAGATTACCTGTGAAACAGTCCCCAGTGGAAGTTTTTCTGAATCCCACGCCTGCTAGCACACACTCAGTCTAAAAAAGGAAAAGGCAGATGATTCTATGAGCAATGACTGAACAGTGGAATTATGGTTGGTTTCTGCTGCTCTTGCAGTAGGAAATACAGGCATCGGAAGACCTAGTTTTATTTCTGGTTCTGCCACAAACTTCCATTTATTACTGGGGAAAAGCGGTTTAAGCTTCAGTTTTCTCTGAAGAGAAAAGTGGGGGCGGGGAGGGAGAAAAAGATGATTCATCCCATCAGGTATTAGAAACAAATTAATTTTTTGCATCAGTAAAGCACTTTGGGAATATTGGCTAATACTGCACAGTGCATTATTTTACCATTTCATTTTTCTACCGCTTTTGCTCCATGTGAACAGAATTATTGTTTTCTGCAGGGCGGAGCAGAATAAAAAAGGCCGGTGTGAAACTGTCCCTACTTTGGTCCTTATTTGTGACCTTTTGCAGCACCCTTTGCCCCTGAGGCCAGGACACTCCTGGGCTCTGACGAGGCAGCGGGACGCCCGGATTTCTCTTGGTGCACAGGTGTCTGCGGCGGAGAAACCAGGTGAGTTCATACACAGACATACACAGTTTGGGAATGGTAATACCGCTCCTGTGGCTACTGCCCTACCCTCACCCCTGCCCATGTATTTTATACTCGTAGGACATGTAGTCTGGAGAGAACTGGGATGAAAAGGTGGGGATCTCGGTTTCTTCTCTACTCCCTTTATCTGAAGTAAAGTACTTCACAGTCTGCATATAATTGAGGTTACAAATGTTTGAATTCTCACGTTTTTGTCCGTTTAAGATTTTCAGCCTGATTATGTCTTTTTCTTAACTCTAACAGTCAGAAGCACTGAACAGGCCATTAGAGTCCTTGGTGTGAATTCAAACAGGTGAGACCTCCAATTTTTTTCTCTTCCAGATGAAGTCCTATAAGGGTAAAATCTTGTTAACAACGTTGAAGTGTTTCTTTTTGTAGACTTCAGAGAATTTAGAATTCTGTCAGGAAGAAAATAAATAGAAGTTTTAATGTAGTAAAATTAAATCCCCTAATATTTAGGGGAAAGAAACAACCAAGCTCAGGAAGGAGTTGCATGTCTATTAGATTTCATAGGCCTTGTCAAAGGCTGTGGATCTGGATACATAAAGGCAACAAAACAAGGCTGATTTCTGCTTCCCGAAGATCTGGTTGCTGGGTCGCTTTTGCCAGTGTCTTTCCATGTGAAGTTGTGAGGATCTGAGGTTTGCAAGGATATCTAAAATGCACTAGCCATCTTATGTCAAGATCTTTTAAAAGTTTTCGGCAGTGTAGTTCACCGAACAGTGGATTCTTGTTTCTGCCAGCCAGCTGGTGGTTGCCACAGCATCTCTGGTTCCAAATTTCAGAACAAAGGATGGGGCAACCCTCGCCAGTTCCCCCCGGCGGTGCAGCAACTCTGTCCTCATCCAGACTAGCTAGCAGGGTTGCCTCACTCCATTTCAAGGGCACAGCCTGCTTACTGAAAGAGCTGCTTCCCACAGTCCTTCTGCAAAAACTTCCCCGTCCTTTCAAAACTGGAAACTGGAGGTCTCTGAGCCAGAAATCCTCTACAGAGACTGATTTTTAGCAAACAGGGCCAACTGTTGCTTCTGGGTGCTCAAGCGTCCTCTGTAGCCTCCCGCATTCACCATTCCAAGCTGGCTGGGAGGAAGGAAAACCCACCAAGAGGTGTTACCACAAGAATACTTATTATCAGGTTCCCCTTATGTCCACTTGCCAGTTTTCTCCTGGGCTGCTGGCCTACATCTAAATTAAAGCCAAATATATCTAAGCCTAGCTGGGGTTTTTTGATACTAAAGAAAGCATTTTCCTGCAGGCGGGATGGGGCTGCCGGAGACATGGAGTGTAGCCTGTTGATCCAAGGCTGCGTTTGTGGATATTACTTACTTTAGACTGATTATGGTTTCAGCAGAAACCCCACTTAGGAAACCACACAGCGTGCAGGTAATTGGAAACAGAACCTGGCACAAGCATTGTCGAAAGTTTAGCATTGGGCTCTGAATTTGTAAATAGAAAAGGCCTGGGGTTCTGCAGTAAAACTGCAGTTCCCCAGTAAATTTCATGACGGAAACAGAGACCTTATTGTTTCCTCCCTCCCCATATAGTTTTCTTTTCCTTTGTTTCTCGCTTTGATCTAAGAAAACTCTGGGACAGCTCCTTTGATTAAGGGGCAGTAGACAAGGATTTGTCTGCAGGGCAATGTTTGTGTTGACACACAAAGCTAAGCCTACAGGCTCTGTTTTTCTCCACCTTTTTAGTCTATTTGGAGAAGCAAGACACTTTTCATACAACCTTTTTTTAAGGTTATAATATCCCTTGTTTTAAAGGATACTTTTTTTTTTCCCCACCCCTCAGGAGTTTGTGTCTAGGCAAACTACTTGTACAAGGCACTTTTCTTTCTGATGTATTCACTGGTGTTTTTATGGGCACAGCACCAATGGTAATAGCTTACATAATTGTATGTAAGAACCACAAATTTCACTTCTATGTCTGTTGTTAAGTAACTGAGATTTCAGTAATTTCCTTAGCCTCTGTGTTCCTTCTCTATCTTACACTGTTCTCTTTTCTGCTTCTACCCAACTCCTTTTACTACTCCTTTTAAAGTGCCAGATGTGAGCACAGTTGTAAGCAGCTACATTTTCAGGAGAAATTATTTCTAATGTTTTATATTACAGTAGTCACATGGACAGCTTCCCAGCTAAAGAAAGGATCAGTTGATTCACCCTGCAAAACATGACTTTTCAAAATTATCTGTGGCTAACCTCCTACTCACTCAGCATCTCCTAGGTGACAGTGACTGCACATACTCCAAGATATTCTAAAATAAAATATCCCATGGTTACAATCACTGGTTGAATTATGATGATGATGATTATGATAGCGGGGTTTGGTTTCTAGCCCAGAGAGCTCTGAGAGCCCATTGGCATTGTACATACTGTGCTTACTAACCCTGCTCTAAGATCCATGTGAGACACAATTTAAAGTGCTGGTGGCAGTATTTTAAGTTCAGTTGTCCATCTGACCATTGCGAGCATCAGTGGAACTGGATTGGAGATAGGAAAAAGGAGGGGAAAAATCAGTCAAAAATATCCCAGGATAAAGAAAGAGTATCTTGAGCCTTTTTATGAATGTTCCTCCAACTGTTAAAAAAATCGATTTCTTCCAGAAGCAAATTGCTTATTACAGAAGGAGAGAAAACTATTGCCTTACTGCTGGTAGGTGGCATATAAATCTAAACGAAGCAAGCGATAGTGAAGCAAAAGAGAGCTGAGATGTGCATAAACATGCAAACTGAGGGGCTGGCTGACAATGAAGTGATACTGGCAGTGCAGAGGTGCTGGGACAGGCTGGGCCGGGGGGATAACGATCTCTCGCGGCAGATGAGACACGACTGGAGCATAAGTGTGGAGGGAAGATAAGGGCTGTGCTCAGACAGAAGGCCTGTTCCCACACCCAGCCTTCGCTTTCCTTTGCCAGCATTGCTAGCTGCTACTCCACTAATTCCCAGCACAAACAAAGCAGAGGCTTAAGAGTGGCGGATGAAACCTTTACAGCCTGAGCGTCCGAGCTCCTGCTCAAGTGCCTCCCCTGGGTCACGTATTTGGGTTGCTGTTACCTATTGCGCTTCCCTGAAACGGGTTGTTGCATCAGAAGAAGACACACCATGTCCATTTTGTGGTTTCAGATCAGGCTGTGGAGGAAAGACTGAAATGCTTACAAAAATGTAAATGGTTTGTTTTTCACCATTTTGAGGATTTCAAAGAGCCTTCAAAGTTTTCAAAGAGACCGAAAGTCTTTTCAGGTGCCCAGGCAAAACAGCACTGAGTATTACCCTTTGCAGGATTAATTTAAATTTAAAAACACTGATGGCATAACATGCAGTCAGTTAGAAGTCGTGTGGGAGGAGGGTGTGTGACCTGTCTTGTCTCTGCCTCCGGTCTATGCAAAACGCCTAAATCTGGAGCTGAAGCGAGGTGCCAGGTACCCCTGCTGCCACCAGGGCAAACTCTCCAGCAGCCTGCAATGAGCAGGGAGAGGGGCTGGGAGCTGCAGTCTGCTCTTTCCCCCTTCTTGTTCCTCATTGCTTTGTTTAACTGCCCGGAGTGCTGCTCCCAGCAGCTCCCGTGGCGGCAGCAGAGCGGGCTGGGGAGGCTGAGGGGAGCGGGCAGGGGCAGGGAGTAGGGTGTAGTGGTGGTAGAGACAGTGGCTGTGGGGACTTGTTTGGTTGGATGATGAAACAGGGACTTGTGGCCCTTGTTACAGCTTGATATCCTGATTACAGGATGGAGGAAACCTCTGATGACAAGACTACTGGCTTTCCACGCTGTTTCCACCCCCTGGACTATACCTGAAGCACATCAGCTTCTGCAGTCATGCCAAGAGTACCCGGTTCTGCAGAAGGCTGAGGTTCCCTGCTGTGTGGACAGTCCTGGACACCCTGAAGCCCTCCCAACCATCTCCATCTCTCCCACCTTTCTTCATGGAAAAGTCAGGACCCTTAGTAAACACATGCTAGATGGTGGTGTCCTTCCTCGGAGAACTCAGTTGCTTCCTATCTGTATGGCTGGGATTTAACGTGGCTGGACTCATGCTTTATAGGGAAGCAACATGGATGTGGTGTGGTGGATCCCTGAAGCACTGTGGCCTTCCTACGTGAGACAGCTGATTGCAGGAATGGCCTGGTGTGGATGGAGTGAGTGAAACTGGCAGAAGGTTGTTCTGTTTGTGTGATCAATTCTGATCTGGGGAAAAAGGGCAGTGCTGTAATTAAGAAGACCATGTTTTCCACCAGGGTAAGCTGCATTTCACTTAGAGCTAGCTAGGAAAACCTGTATGAACAAAACCTTATGGTTTAACTCATTAGAATGTGAGGATATGCCAATACTCCAGATTATTCTTAAAAGATCCTGAAGGAGTCACTGACAGCTGACAGGAATGCATATTCCTTCTCTCCCAATGACTACTCTCCAAACTGGGCTATAGTTTGATGGACCTGTTATGGTCCATCAGATGTTTTACTATTTGATGCCATATATAGCAGTTTGCAGAGAAAAGACTGAGAAAAGCACCTAGAAAACCTAGATTCTGGGTGTTTCAATGGGATGTGATGATAAAAGTTCACATTTCCCTCAGCAGAGAAAAGAGATGAAGCTGGTTTTCCCTCACTTACATTAAAGCTCTGACAAGTTGCCTCTGATACTCAGGGCTAATCTCTCTCCCTGCATTTTGTGCAGAT
Organism: Chionis minor; assembly: GCA_013398295.1. Taxonomy (NCBI): domain Eukaryota; kingdom Metazoa; phylum Chordata; class Aves; order Charadriiformes; family Chionidae; genus Chionis; species Chionis minor. The sequence continues at coordinate 163,656 of VZSF01004330.1, forward strand.
CTTGACCCAAAAAGGAGGTTCTGAGAGGTCTGGCTGAATGAGAGCTTGTAAATGGGATAGGCCTAGCTGGTGGGCTTGGATGGCACACGGAGATGATGTAAATGTGCAGCTGTATGATAGTGGTGTGCTTTTTCAGTTGTGCCCAAGGGGGCATTTGGGTTCTCAGGGCACTTAGACTCAGTTTGCAATGCAGTGGAGGTTCCCAGTGGAGGTTCGAGTGTGTCTAGAAAACAGGCTAATGCTGATGAATTAGTTCCACAGAATCATGGAATCATTTAGGCTCGAAAAGACCCTTAAGATCATCACAATGACTGGTATGCTGTCACACAGGTGGCAGTGAGCATGAAACTGGGGTTTGTCCCAAATCTTGTCTCTCTCTGGAGCAGAAGTGCTCCAGCTCACTGGGATTTACAGTGCACATTCATCCCTTGTATTAGCTGCCTAAAACGACTATTTTCAATGTGAGACTGCCTCGGTTCCTTTAAAAGCTGTGGCAGTTGTGCTGCCGTACTCTTTCTTTATAGTGTTGTCACTAAGACCTCTCCTAGAGCCTTTCGTACTTTAAGAAGTTTAAAACCACATTGCCCTAGACCCTCCAGGCTGAAGGCGGTCTCATCCTCTCTTGTCATGACAGTGGGATGATGCTGAGAAATACAGGGCATGAGAGACGGGACACGAGAAGGTGCTGGTCACTGCAGTTTGCTGCAGATGGGTTCAGACTCTGGTCCCTGCTCTCAGTGTTCTTCGGTGGCTTAAGCAGCAGGGTTTTAATGCAAAAAGCTCGAGGGCCCCAGGACCAGGGATAAAACCCAACATGGTTGATTCCTGCTCAGCTGTGGGCCACAGTCACTGCGGGCAGTGATGTCTCCTGCTGTCTCTCAGATCTCCTAGAGTTTGTGTTCCTCTCTGCAGAGAAGCCCAGTTCCTGCCGTGCATCTGTCTTGCTTAACAAGTGAAGCCAAAATGCAGCAGGAGCGCAGTGTGTTGTGCAGGATTAGACTTCTGTTTAACTTTGCCGTGCTAATTTTACTTCAGCTTTAATTCACCCCAGCTTCTCCACTGGCTACTGCGAGTTCCTCTGGCATCCCATAGTGGTTCAGCAGTGTGGCAAATAGAGCTCATCATTGGCAACTTGGTGCAATGATTAAAGCAGCAGCTGTACTTATTATTTGCTGGCACGGTCAGTTCTCAGAGCTCTCCTCTGCTGCATCCCTTCACAGCAGCTTCTCCTGCTGCTTCGGCTCTGCTGTAAGTGGTATCACTCATCTCCCAGCCTGGCTGCTGCATGCAGGATGCTTCCCCCTTGATGACAACTTGCCTGGGAGGGATCTTGTGCTGCAGACCTTGGGGAGGAAAAAAAAATAAAGAAAAACCAGAAGAGATAAGCATTCCTCTTCCTCCTTTGTCCCTGTGTGAAAATGAGCATGTGGGATCCTGCCTCTGTCACCGCACAAAAGGGCCTTTCTCTCCACCGCTCCCCAGGCTGAGTTTTCTCACTGTTTCCACTGTTCTTCCCTCTGCACAACATTCGGGGGACAAATTTTGTCAACTAAATGTCCTCTGCTGTTCAAAGAGGTCGTTGCAGCTTACATAAAATACACTGACTCTTTAAAGCCCTAATCAATTCATCAAACCTAACCAGTTCTGTGTCACACTGGTATTTTTTTTCTGCATTTGAATAGCTTTAACTATTCAAATAGCAGAATAGTTAAATTTAGAACATTTAGAGAGTGTTGCATAGCACCATACACATGATTATTTTTCTTCCTAAACATGTATAAAATATCCTCAAACCTTAACTAGAATAACCTTTGTATTTGCAAACCATTGTGCTTAGCTTAACTCTTTGTGCTAATATAGTTTTATTGGTGAAATGCTGTACTTCGGTAAGCCAGTGGAGAACACATTTTTTTTTTTACTGTAATGGGATTGAATTTCTCCCCTGGGGTTCAGGTGGGAATATTTGGTGTGGAAACTAAGCATAGGTCAGTGTCACATTGGTGCCATATTTGCAAACAAGAACAGAAAGAGAAATACCTCAGGGAGAAAATGTCATTTAACAACTGCTAGAGATGCTAAAAATGTGTCTTTTCTGGCGAACTTTGCTGTAACAGGTTAGGACTAACTGAAATGCCTTGGCTTTACCTTTCTTCTCTTTCAGAGTGACTTTGCAAATGTGCAGGAAATTGCAGGACAGATGCGGACAAGGTGACTGCAATGCCATCAAGAGGAGGGAGCACAAAAACGGTAAATAGTAAATGTAAAATAACTGGAAGGTGCACCAACAAGAAGACATAAAGTCTCTTAAGAAGAGAGCCTAGTATATTCAAAACTGTACTTAATGATGTGAATAGTTTGGTAGATGCAGACCTTGCTTCTGCTACCTCAGGTCATGACTGCAGCCGTGCAGTTTTCAGGGAGGAGCACCTGAGGCTGCCTTGCTTCCTGCATGATGTTCCAGGTGGGCAGTAACTTGCGTGCTCTGTGACCTATTTGTTTTGCAGGTACCTAAAGTGAGTTCCAGCTGTTGACCTGCACGTGCTATTCCTCTGAAAGCCTTCAAAATTTGAGTTTTCTTCCCTGAGTTCACCAGAACAAAGTGGTTCATCTCCTGGACATAACGAAAGGCTAGTTTTCTTCCATCCCATTCCCAGATTATTTAGGCAATTTGATAGTTGAAGTAAACTTTTTTTTTTTAAATTTTTAATGCCATCTAATCGGTTTCATGTCAGCCTCCAGGACAAGATCCTGGACAACTTATATATGCTTGCTTTAACCATTTGGTCTGTCTCGTGTTTGTCTCTGTCTTGTAGTAACAAGTGTACCAGTTTCCTCCTGTTTCCTTTTCAGATTTCACCTTCTGCGTCACCCACACGGAGGCGGAGTGTGTCTTTTTCCCCATATGCCATAGCTGGCAATAGAAACCAACTTCATGACAGCAAGGAGGAGTTTGCTCTTCAGAAGTGTTTTGTCACAGAAAGTGTAACAACATGCATCTTCTTCTGGGGCTGGAGTCATGCAGTGAAGAGACATTGCAGAAAGCAAGGGGCCCGAAGTAAGGCATGAAAACTGTGGGCTGCTCCTAAGTGGGGCAAAAAGCCGGGCATTTCCCTCACATCTTGAGCAAAAGTAACGAATGGCAAAAAATGCTGCTCTTGTGGATGAGAAATGAAATGTGAAATGGAGGTAGGGAGCCGCTGGCCAGGTGGCAGAATCCCACCAAGGCCCTTGGGGTGATATTGGAAAGCAAAGGATATTGGGTTACGGTGTGATTCTGTTATGTACCAAAGAGAAATCTGCCATTTTTAAAAAAAGTCTGAACAGCAGCATTATTTGAAAAATGGGGATTAATTACACTTCTCTTCTTGGCAGGGGTGAGATTGTCTGAAATACTGTGCCTACTTTCAGGCATTGTCCTTGACTGCAAATGTGGACTCACTGGAGGGAATTCAGAGCGCAGCAAAGGGAACATGAGGTTTAGGAAATGAAGGAAGTTTCAGAGCACTGGCTGTGTTTAATCTAGAAAATGAAACTCTGAATGGGAAACATGAGAAGTCTTTCATTATGTAAAAAGGTGCTATTAAAGAAGATAATCAGTTGTTCTCTTTGTTCGTTTAGGAAGTACAGGAAGAAATCAGATTAATTTTTGCTTACTCTGCAGCTAAAAAGACTGAGGCTGGATACTATGAAAAGTTTTTTAAGGTAGTAATATTCCTAGTAGTCTACCTAAGGATGCACAACATCCTCGTTGCTTTATTACCAAAAATCTCAGTGCCTGAAATGTGCTTTAGATACTCTTACTCTGCATTTTGTGACTTCTTGATGTGTCTTGAGGCTGCACAGAACTACTGAGTAGTTTTTGGATAGATTGAACAAAGATGCCACGTTTCTAACAATATGTGCTTTCAATTTTCTTGAGAGCGCTGTCTGAGAGCTTATGGGCTCTCCCATTCCCATTCAGTTCTCATGCTGAGCTTTGGAGAGAGCTAAGCGTGCTATAGTCTAATAAAGCACAGGGGAAAAGTAACTTGGAAAATCAAAAACCCTCAAAGAGGGTAACAGAAATGTGGAAAATGATTGTTTAAATAAATAATGACAAGAATGTCTGAGGATGCTTTAGGGAGAAGGAATAGTTTCAGGCATGGGAGAAAATGACCTCGGCAAAGCGAGGCATGCAGGTAACGAAGGAATGTCTTCCTGACATAGAGCTGTAAAAGAGCTGTGTGAAAATGGGAGAGTGGGCAGATTAAAGCAGTGGCAGATGAAGCGTAGGAGGCAGCAAAGAAAAGCTGCAACATACATGAGGATGAAGTAATAGAACTCCTTCCCCCTTCCATAAATTACTGGATGGGAGGTGGGTCTGGTTTGAAAGAGCTGTAAAGGAGAGAGAAAGCACTCTTCAGTCTGGACCTGCCCTGCACAGCTCCTGAGGAAGACTTAAACATCATCAGAAACCACTGTCTCTCCCCAGGCTCTGCCTGTTCAGAAACACTTTCTTATTTTGGACACTGCGAACACCCAGTGGCATCTGGAGCTCATGTTCCTTCTCCCGTGCCAGCCTGTGTGGACCTCTGTTTTGGTTTCTTTGTGCCAGTTGAATCCTGAATTTGTACATTAAAGAATCCATTCCTTCATTTTAATTTTGTGAATTCGCTTATGGCATGTTTGTTATGGTTTGAGAAGCCCCCAACAATTTATTGTCATTTAGACAATTATTCCATCACCCCATGATGCCTCCCCACCCAGGAAGGGGAATCAGGAAGAAACAAGCAAACACAAAGGCTGAAATATAAAAAGATTTATATTTTAATTTATATTGAATAGAATAAGACAAGATAATTAACATTAATAACACTAAAGAATCCATATTTATCCCGATACCGATATAAAATATGCAAGGATTATACTCAGCCAATTCTATCAGTAAGTAGCTGTGCACTCTCAGCAGTGGACAGCAAATGTTGGACACTGTGAGCGCTATGGCTTTGGGAGGAAGGGAAGGGCTCAGGGCTCCAGCACCGGGGCAAGAAGTTCTCTGGATCACCTCCATCAAGGGAGAGAGACAACTTCTCAGCAAACTTTCTAATTTATGTTCAATGTGACATTCATAGTATGAAATAATCCTGTTGGCCATCTTGGGTCAAGCACCCAGGTCTTGTTCCTCCTCATCCCCACATCTGTCTAACTCGAAAACACTGAGACCTTGAAACCCACACACCATAGCTGGCTATAAAGTAAATATTTTCACAAATTCAGACACTAGAGTCTTCTAAAAGTATGGTTTTCCAAAGCATTAGAAGAGAAATTAGTCCTCTGTCACTCAAACCAGGACAATTTTGTCCTCCCCTGCTCCAGTTACAGGCTTCCAAGGTTGCTGGTGACCTTGCCTTAATATGCGCAAGCTGCTTTGCCTCTGTGCTACCCCTGTGGTGCATATCTCTTACCTTGGCCTCACTCCAAATGCCAAAATTGCTTAGCAGTTTTTCATTCTCAGCAAGTGCTCCATTTTTAAATCTACCAGCTTCCGGGCTTAGCAGTTATACATATGTACTAATAAAAAGGACAGGCTTATGGCTGTCCCCTAGAACTGCTGGCATGACCACACCTGCAGTATAAAGGTCTCTTAGCTGGCAGAACAGAGGACCACATCCAAGCCTCCATGGGCAATGATGCCTTACTCAGGCTAAATCCTACTTGTACTTAGAAATTGTTAGGGAAAGTACCATGCATTCTAGTCCAAAGGGTGCCAAGGAGCATTCTGGCATTGTAACAGTATTGATAACGGAATTACCATGCCCGGGACTCTCCTGTTAGGTTCATGAGTAGCCAATGAGTCATGCCTTCAGAAGTTGTTTTTGGAGAAGGCTGCTGCTCCAGGGTCTGATCGAGGCAGACATAAATAGGCTAACTGCTCAGCCAACCTTGGCTTGGCTCTGATGCATTCTGGCATGAGCAAGTCTAAGATGTCTGGCCCGTCCAGGTTGTCTTCACCCAGCACATCTGGTGTCCCTCACCACACTTCTGCTGTTGCAGAGCTGATAGGAAGCTGGTAAACAACGGAAGACTGATTTTTCACAAGGACAGAAACAAGCCAGAGGCTTGACAAGAGTTTGTATGGGGAGGTTTGTGATGTTGTCTAACCACTATGTGACTAACCTTTCCTGCAATAATTAACTTCAAGGCTCAAAGTTGATGTTTCTCTCCCATGTTAATAACTTCCCACCCTGCATTTTTTAAACTTTCAAACATTTTTTTTAAGCCTTTGCAATTAACACTTTCTGGTTTCTCTTTGTAACGCTAGGCTTACAAATTTAAGAGCTGAAATTTTGTCACTTCAGCAATGGGAGGCTCCCAGAAAAGGATCAGATGGTTTCAGATAGATGGTTGTAAAGTTGCCTTACAAATCTGAAAGTCACGTTTTTACTCAGAAGGCTGCTGCATGTGTTGTTAAACACAAAACTACGCAAATGTATCTCCTCTGAGAAGTAGATGCAGGGGCCATTTGCCCACCTCTAAGACTTCTGCAGCTTTGACATTGTCCTGGTTCCGGCAGGGACAGGGTTAATATCTGGCCCAGCACAGGTATTCCACACCACGTGACGCCATTCCCAGTATTTAGGGGGAGCTGGCCGGGGAGGGGAGTTCCCAGTTTGGGAGCAGGCGGGGACGGTCCGGGTCCGGTCGGTGCGCGTCGGTACGGTACCCCTATTTATACATTCCTCTGTCAGTACTATTGTTGTTTTGTCAATTTTTTTTCCTTTTTTTGTTCTGTTAAATTGCTTTTTATCTCAACCCACGAGTTTTTGCCTTTTTATTCCAATTTTCCCTCGCTGCTGCGAGGTTTGGGTGAGCGGCCGCGTGGTTCTTTGTGCCGGCTGAAGCCAAACCACGACAACATCTATAACTGAACTACTTACCCCAAGACGGACCAATTTTAGACATTTACTTCAGAATAAGATGAAACGCAAGAGTGGAATGGCATTCTCCACTGGCAGTAAAGGCTGCCTACAGTAATGAGTTTAGGTACAAATCTGGATATAAGCTATATAAGAATAGCTGTCTACATTCACATTGTAGGACAATCGCCTACACGATGGTAAATCATCAGCTTAAGATCAACTTTGAACAGATTAAATAAAGAAGAGTTGTAGATCAAAGTGAATACAAATCAGAATGATGTCTTGGATCAGTGCTTATAGCTCTGGCTGTGAAGTGCAGAGATTTTTTTTTTCTTGACGCCCTTATCTTATTTTATATGCAAAGACCAACATTTTCTATACACGTGGATCTATGAAGCAGAAACCGGGCAGGGGAAGCTGATGCTTTACTGTGAGAAGCTGAGTGTCCAGCAGACCAAGCCAGAGCTGAAAGGTCTCCAAGGGCTACTGCTTCTTAGAAACATATTTTCCTGAGGGATGCTGGCATTGCTGCTGTTTGGACCCAAAGGGAGGAAATACATGATGCACATAATTTTGTCCATGTCCTCCCCTGTGGGCAGGTGAAGACGTAGTTCTGTGTAGTCAGACACAGTTACGTGAAAATCTTCTGAATTTTAGTGGTAGAATACAGTGACTTTTTTTTTTTTAAAGGATGTTGGGTTATAAGGATTCGGTAGCCAAGAATGCGGGGGGTAGAGGGTCAATGCTTTCCTTCTGGTGTAGGAGCTAGTAGAATTCAAATCCCCTTATGAACTAAATTCCAAATTCAGCTGGATCTCTTAAACTCGTTTGTGGTTCTGATATTTCAGATCACTTTTGCCCTCATTATATTTCTCCTCTGGAAGTGCAGCTTCTCAGGGTGGACCCAGCGTTGTGAGCGGAGAACTTCTTTCTTGCCTTGGGGCCCCATCTAGTGGGTAGTGGCTTGCACTGAGCAGCACGAAGAGCGACTTCGTTTGTGTTGCTTTGAGAAATAAAAAGCAGTAAAAGGAGCTGATATGAAGATTGCCTACAGAGCTTAATAATCGCGAATAAAATCACGGTGCATTCGTTCTTCTGCTGGCATTTTGTTTCAGTGTGCCTCTGTGTAGAGAATGTTACTTTGCATCATAACACCAAAGTATTTTCATAGTATAGCAGAAGCATACTAGAGAAGAGAAGAGAAGGTCACCTATTCCTTCTGTACCCCTACATTCCTTATATTGTTTTAAAGGAGTGGTGCATTATTTCGCTGAGTGTACTACAATCGTTGGTAAATGATTCAAGGATATGAGTATTACTCTGTGAAGTTATGTATAAGTTAAGAGGCTTATTAGGTAACCTTGAAAATAAGAAGCATTCCATCAGCACTTAAAGGTCTGTCAGAGCCAAACATTTAAAATCTGTATTTTTTCTTGACAGAACTGCTAGATTACTAAAATGGTAACCATGTTCAGACATGAACTGTTTGTTGTACATACATTAGGAAAAGAAAAGAAAGTGACTTCAGAAATGGAAAAAGGTTTTATGGCTATATCCAAGTTACTTTTACAAATGACGTTTTTCTAGTCCATCTGTCAAAGGAATTTAGTGAGCCAAATTTGGATTTCAGTTGCACTTAAGTTGTTCAGTGTAACCCAAGGGAGTAAGATGGATAGCTAGACAGAACATATGGCCCTAGCTGTCTAAAAATTTACTTTTTCAAAATAAAAAGGAAAAGAAAAAAGGGAATAGCTAAACTATCTGGTAGGGATAAAGCTGTTTTCTCTGGCAAATGTGTTTTACAGAACTAGCTATTTTCAAGAGAGTGTCTGTAACTGTACACAGCTCACAGCCTTTCAATTTAAAATGAACCCTGATGAAAGTACTTTCTGAAGAGTTTCTGTGCTATCTGTATCTTCAGAGAGGATCATAAGGGGTGGAGACTGAGTACTCCTGAATTTATGTAACAGAGTTATTTTGCAAATAACATAGGCTGATTATTTTCATTATGCTGCATAGCAGGGTTATTTTAAAACACTGCATGAAACTCCCAAGGTAGAGATATTGGAAGACAAATGAGAGTCTGGCTAAAATAAAAAGAGCGTTGTTGGGAAAGAAGCCTTTTTTAACTTTGACTGTTGAACCATGATCTTGCAATCTTCTTTGCCTTAGGTTTTTTTTTTTGGTTTTTTTTTTTTTTTTAATTTATTTGGGGGGAAAAATGACAAGTGATGTAGTATCTAGAAGGCTTTCCATGCCTTGAAAATCTGACTCTTCTGTTTACTGTTTATAAAGGAGGAAGAGTTTTGAAGGAGAAATGTGTGAGTGTGTGTTTTTGTGTGAGTGATTGACAAATGATTTTTTTCTTTTTTTTTTTTCCTTTTTTTCCCCTTCTTATTGACATCATATCCATTTGTATTATTTCCTACTGGTTGTCAGCCTCTCTTATTTTGGGTTTTTTTTGGCTTCTCTAACTGATTTTCCATTTGCAGCACACTTACACCTCTCCCTTTCGATAGCCTAGGTTGGTTTTACAGTGTCTCAGGAGCCCTGTAGAGAGTGGGACAGATCTTTAGCTGTGCAAATCCTGAAGAAGCTCTAAATTCTCTCCTGGAGTTGAGAAGCTCTAAATTATTATTTTTTTTTTCACTGTGTTTCTCAGCCTGTAGGGACTAAAATAGCTTCCGAAATAAATGATCCTGGAAAAAATGACTTTCAGAATAAATGATCTGAAGCACAGTGCTGGAGTTACAGCAGCTGGAATGGCCCCATAGACCCATTACACTGACCAAGAATTGTCCTAGCTCGGCTCCCCAGGAAAGGCGTGAAGGGCTGACAGAGGTGAATGGTGGTAATGTCTTCAGGAAACAGATCTTATTTGTGAGAGAAACTTTGTATCACAGCTATATACTACTCTAGACTAGGCAGAAAATGTCTTTTTCACTATGATTTTTGAGTTTCAGAAAAAGTTCTTGAACTGAAGCAGTACTGATGCTCGTGACAAATGGAAGTCCTTCCCTTGCCTGTAACTGAGGGTCAAGTCCCGGGCTTGGGCTCCTGTATGTTCTAGTTAAGCTGTTTCCATTTGATATTTGACTACTCAAATTTTAGAGACACTGGGCACAGTCACTGGAGTCATTCGGAGATGGAAGAATTAATCCCTTTTTTAATCCATGCAGAGGGTAACACCAAAGAGGAGGAGCTGCGGTGGAGGAGTGGAGGTGGCTCCCAAACGGCAGGGGGCTGCGGGGAGGGGGTGGGCAGACGCAGGGCAGAGTGTGAAGCCTTGAGCTGCGTGGCAGAGGGCTGTGGCCGTCTCCTCTCTCCCGGCTCAGAGGGCAGGCTGTTTCTGAGGATACCTTCAGAAAATGGTCTAATGCGTCCTTCATGCTGAGGAATGTCTTCTGACCTTGGGCTCAGGCTTGGTGAGCCAGTAACGGTAACAGCTACAAGGCCGGTGGGAGCAGCCTCGCAGCTGGCTGCTCACCTGGAGCTTCCCTACCCTCTCATCTCTTCCTCAAACTACATGGTACTGTTGGTGTCCTACACCCAGGTGTAGGACACCACACATCACACCCTTTTCCCGGTGTGAAAGGGAAGGCAGAAGTGCAGCCTAAGAATTCATAAACAATGTAAATACATCTTCCATGTGGTCTGAAGCTCCTCCTTGGACCTGAGAAACCTTTCCTAGCGACTCCATACCCACGGATGTACTTATCTGGAGGTAATTTGTCTTGAATGCAAGCTAATATTTCACATACTATAAATATGATATTTAACATGAACTTTGATATTTATCAAGTATATTGCAGCATGAAGTTTAAATAATGGGCAATACTGAAATAGTAGCTCACTGAAACATGCCTATTTGAAACTGGACTTTGTGAGTCATAATACATTGCAGAACTTAAATTAGGCTTTAAAAGAAAATTGACCAGCTTAATGGGTCAATTGTTGAAGTGCATATATGCTACCATAGAAACCCTGCTCTGTTATTTTGTATTCCTTACTCACAAAAAGCCATATTCTGTGTTACAAGTAAGACAATAGACAGTTCCTGCCTGATGCAGTTTCACTGATGGCCAACACTATGCGGTGTGTTTGAAGAGAAGAGGCATGGAGAAGGCTTTCATCAGCTTTCCTTCACAAATGTAATTTTGGAGCTAATAAGAGCCTCTCCGTACCCTGCCCACAGCTCTGTTTCAGCCCCCCAGGGCCATCAGTTCCTGCCCCAGGACGCTGCAGCAGTTCCAGTCTCCAGCCACCCCCCATCCTTGGGCACCACTGAAAAGAGCCTGGCTCTGTTTTCTTTACACCCTCTCTTCAGGTATTTATTCACATGATCCTCTGAGATTTCTCTTCTCCAGGCTGAAGAGTCAAGCTCTCTCATCCTCCTCTGGTATGACAGTTGCTCTAATCCTTTAATCATCATCATCATCATCATGGCATTTCAGTGTAAATGCTTATGTACGCAAATTTTAATAATGTAGATAACAATCCAAGGATGGTAAATGAAATGCTAGTTGGTAGTCTTGTAGGTGGTGGCCAAAATTATCGTCATGAAACTTCCTTGAATGTTTAAAGAAATTTGAAGTGATTCTGAATATTATTTCATTTAAACACCTTATATAGACAGTCCCATCTTTGGACAGCTACAATTTAAATTATTTCCTGGAGGGAGTTGTTGATCTTTGGTGTTGATCTTTAACTGTAATGTATCTACCTAGAAAGACGTCACTGTACTTGGCTCCTCTTCTGATCTCTTTTATACACACTCTGATTTATCTTTCCTCCTACTTGGTTGCTGTTCCCTAGTCTTTTCTTTCAACAGATTACATTCACCAAGCAAATGTTCATTAGCTTCTGGAATGCAAATCTATTCTTTGACCTTTTCCTCTTTAAGATCCCTGGTGCATGTTTTATAAGTGTTGTGTTAACATAAGAATCACTTTTTTAGACCAGGCCTGGAGGTACATTTAGCATCTTCTCCCTGTCTATGGCAAATAGCAGGTCCCTAGGAAGGATTTAAAAACCAAAGCAAATGTGTGTGTTGTGTTGCTCCCCAGAGTAGTTTCCATCCTCTTACTCTATTTCAGGTCAAGGGCTTTGTAAGAGGAATATAGTACCTTTGCAGCTGTGAGTTCAGAAGGGATGCTTTCAGGACCAGCATTGGCCCACCATGTTCCCGGTGCCTGTGAGGTCCACCATCAGGAAGTGCAACTGCCTGTAGAGAGGAGCCTCATCAGAAGACTGATGGATGGCACAATTAGTTATGCTGGTAAGTTATATGTAACCCTGCTTGTTCTGTGTCTCTGAGAGTGGTGAGAGATGGTGGCGCTGTCTTCCAGGTCTGTCTCTCATTCCCTGAGCTGGCACTAGTAATGGGACATCTGGACATCTCCCTTTTCTTTCTTCTTGAGAATTATTAATGGGGGTGGGCTAGTGGGAGGAGGAGGACTAGCAAAAAGTAGTAATGAACAGGGCCCACAGCAAGTCAGAAGTCCAAATATTGAGGCAGCTGCTTTATATTACTTGAGACTGGAACTTTAATGGGCTATTTCCATGTGGTTCTTGTTAGGCACAATTGTTTCCCAGGGCATGTGACACACTAGGAAATTGCTGGCATACTTCCGTCAGAAAAGGAGTGACACTGCACACGTGTGTCCTTTCTGCTAGTAAGGAGATACACGTGTAATGGTCTGTTCTGTTCTCAGTGCCATATTTTTTTTTAAAACTGGAAATGGAGCAGTATTTCTGTTCCAGATGAGTTTAAAATGTGTGATTGCTCAGAGATCCACATAAAACCCGCCACCATTTTTTGTTGCCCATCTAAACTCGCCAAGACCAGAAGCTCTTACTTTCCCTTCCACACACCTCTGTTTGCTGGCTCCTTTCAAGATTCCTGTGAAGACATGACCTTCCAAGCTGTTAGGGAGCCTCTCAACCAGCAGTTATCACGATCAGTGTTACGCTCTTTACACCTTTATACTAATTCTGCCTAGGATTAAGCAGGAAAAAACATCTGCAAAGTATAGTGTACTGTCTTTCTGTGTGCACACAAGTCAAGTTGAAGCTTTTACATTACAGTACAGGAATGCAACTCAGGTTGCTCAGTTACTACTTCCCAGAAAGCCTCTGAAAAGATTATATTCCTAAGGTGTCCTCTAGACAAGTTTCCTCTTTCTACAAGCTTCCTCTTTCTGGAAGATTCATTTTTTTTAATGTACCACTGAAAACTATTTCTTCCATTGCTTAATGTTTGACCTATGTCAAACCATGCATGACCTATATCTACTCCTCATGTCTGACTGATTTTCCAAAGGTCAACACACCGTGCCAACTTTCTTGTTCCTTCATTGCCTACTTCTAATATTTTCTAAGCAATCACTCTCTTTTCTCCCATGCCTGGAAATGACAATTATAACCATCCCAAAACCAAACTTGTTTTAATTCTTTGGTGCTTTCTGCCTTGCTGTTCACAGAAGTCCTCATTGCTTTGTGCTAGCAGGTTGCACCAGCATCACAGGGTCAGAAATAAATAGTCTAGCAATTGCAGCGGGAAGGTGAAGTGTGCATGTTAGTGTGTGATCACCTTCAGAGGAAGAAAATACACTGGGTTTGTTTTAAATCTGAGAAGCCAGCAAGAACTACTGGATGGAAAGTAATGCTAGGCAAATTTCAACTCAAGAGAAAAAAGCACAATTTTTTAACACTAAATATGATTGATAGTTGGAGGAAAGTACAAGCAATAGAGAAGAATTAATCCCTGGATATATCCAAATTAAGACAGATTTCCTTTTATAGAGCAAGTACTTCAGACAGGTGGTGTTTTGACCACACGTTTTATCAATTGCATGGTGTCATGGCACAAAAGTAGCAAACATAACTGAATAGACCATGAGGTATAAATAAGATGATCATGATGATTCTTCTGGCCTCAAACTTTGTTTCCATTCAAGAGTTTCCACACGTTGGAAACTCCGAGCAGCTGATTTCAGCCCCTCTGTCAGGGCGGGAGCAATGACCTGTCACTCCCTGAGGCGTCCTGAGCAATCCCAATGGTTGCTGTGATGTTATGACATTGCTGTTGTTGTTGCCCTGTCGTAAATGCCTAGACATCTCGACGACCGCGCTCAGCTCAAGATTTTTTCCTGCCCTGCGCTGCTGTAGTATTTGTGTCACTTGGGGAACACTGCCAGTGGGCGGTATTGGGTACAAGTGTAACCAGACAGGCCACCGAGGCAGGGAGGGAGGACAGCTGTCCTAAGAATTCAAGGCTTTACATTCTGTGCCGCTCTGATGTGACCTGGGCCTCAAGATATTTATTAAGCTGGAAGAAAGCCTTTTTTGGTCTTGCAGCTCTCTGAATCTGCCTACCTGTTATTTAGGATACCTTAAAGAGGAATCCAGAGCGGTACCTAATGCCGTCTCATTGCAACAGAAATTCAGAATAAAAGAAACAGTCTCTACACTGCCTGTGCAGAAAAAAAATGTACTGCTGTCTCAAGCTACCTTTGTATCTGGAACCCAGGCTTCCCCATATTAAAATTAAGAATAATGGAAAAAGTGTTTGATTCAGATATCAGTAAGGTAGGAATCAAAATGTATATGCCTATATCTGTAACATTTTTTAAGTCAGCAATGTAAATACTATCTTGTGATGAAAATATAGTTGCAGAGGAATACTCAGGAAGCCCAGCAGGTGAGACAAGACCAGGCTAGATGACTTATGAAGAAAAATAAAAAGAACAAAATATGAATAACTTGTCTAATCTGCGTTTGAATGTGAAGAGTGTTTGTGTGGGGAATCCTACAGTCTTTATTTGGGTAAAAGCACTGTTTGAAACCAAACTAGTCTTTAACTTGAGGACCAAGGATGCTAGTGGGTGACTGATTTAGTGATGACTGAATGCCAAAGAGTGGGAAGAGTAAAGAATCGGTCAAATGGTATGGGTAAAGAATTCAGCAAAACCTTCCTCTCAGGAACACTTGCAGCTGCACGATAACTGAGGAGCAGTAGCAGTAATGGTGAGAACTAGTGACCTCCAAATGTAGCTTGACCTGAAGCACCAGAATATGGACTATGGAGAGAAATGGTAGTTGGGGGTTGGAATAATCAAGTAAGAATGACTCTTCAGTCTGTTTTCTGTAATGAAATGTTGCTCTGTTTTATGCTCTATGACATTGCTTTTGAAGACCTGGAGAAAAAACTACTGAGCAGTTGGCAAAAGATCAGTGTGACTCATTGGCACTTCTGCAAAACAGTGGTTTCTTCCTTTGTTGTTACGAAAAATGCCAAATGCTATCTGTTAAAACAGTTTAAATTTGGGGCCTGCCTAGGACCAGCAGTCTTAGCACACTTCTCATTGTACCTGCCTGTGGTGAGCTGAATCCTTTTGGTTATAACAACCAAAGAATGAAAGAAATCCAGCAGCAGCGAGGAACAGGAATTAAGGGGTCCAGATGCTATCATTCCTAAAGAAAATCGTGCCTGGGCTGCATTTCCAATAGCTCTTGCCTGTTTACAGTGAAACCTGGTCAGACCTCCACTGTGTCATTCCTTCAAGCTGTTGTGGATGTGAATCATTCAGCCCTGAAACCAAACAATATAATTTTTTTCTAATGAGAGTTACCTGCTTCCAGGAATATACTAAAGCGTCATTACTCTAGAGCACATTTACATTCATATACAAGTCACACAGTATATCATGCGTGGCACAGGCCACACACAACATAGCTACTTGCTTTTGCTGACATTGAACTGATGTCACTGAATGTTTTTTTCTGTAAGATTATCCAACCAAGGACCTTGTTGAATGCAATGATAAGGAACAGGGGA
The DNA here is from genome assembly GCA_013398295.1 of Chionis minor. Classification (NCBI taxonomy): domain Eukaryota; kingdom Metazoa; phylum Chordata; class Aves; order Charadriiformes; family Chionidae; genus Chionis; species Chionis minor. The sequence goes on from VZSF01004330.1 coordinate 179,394, forward strand.
GAGCCAAACACACAGACACAAAAAACCCGACTGACTGGTGATAATGAAATCAATAACCAGAAACATACCTGGTTAGTGGCACTAATTGATAAGGATAGTGGGGTGTGAGAATGCTTATTCCAGCAAGACGATCTGATTGAGGAGCACCTAAAAACAGGTTGATAAGAAAAGGTGAAGGCAACAAATAAACATAGAGGGACACAGACCTGACAAACAATGATGGAGACTATGAGAAGAAACAAATCTTGTCAGCCACGCTAATTGATGAACTATTCCAAGCAAACTGATCAGGATTTTGCAACTCGTAAGACTGTGAAGTGGCGGAGTTGGTAATGGGGTGAGTGGAGATCAGAGGAGTGGGGACTGGCAGAACTGTGCAAAGTAATGAAGAAATGTTTAGGAGATGGGAATCAGGGAGGGGTAAAGAGAGGAACAGACAGAAAGAGGTATAAAAGGGGCCAGTTGTGTGTAAAACAGGGCTGGTCAGTACGCTTGTCTGACTGAGCCCCGTGCCTGATCACCACAGTCTCTCCTGTCATCTTTAAATCCTTTCCTAACTCTCTCTCTGTAATCTCATTCTCCATCCTGTGTGACTGCTGCATGGACTGAGCGCCAGCTGCTGGGCGGACTGGCATGAGTGGACTGGGTGCCACATATTGGAGTCAGACTGGGGGCGTAGGTGCCCCTACATACCTACATGTAGGTTTTGGGGGGGACTTGTGGGTGTGGGCTGCCTATGAGATGAGCGTATGAGTGTGTGCATCTGTTTGCAGTGAACACTGACCTGGACCAGAAAGGGAGTAGGGGACCAGACAGCAAATATGTGTGTACTTGTGAAGCTGCAGAGTGGGGTGTGTGTGTGCCTGCACTAGTGACCTTCAGTCCCTGCCATCCCAAGAAGCGGAGGGGACAGCACCACTCTGTGTTGCACAGACTGAAACACAGGAGGTTCTGAACGTCCATGAGGGTGACCAGATACTGGCAACGGCTGCCCAGAGAGGTTGTGCAGCCTCCATCCCTGAAAATACTCAAAAGCCATCTGGACATGGTCCTGCGTAATGAGCTCCAGGTGGCCCTGCTTGAGCAGGTGAGCTGGACAAGATGACCTTCAGACGTCCCTTCCAACCTCAACCATTCTGTGACTCAGTGACTGGGCGCTCTGTGCCTATCTTTGCTGTGAGTCCTGCATGTAGGTGCTGTAAACCCCACAGTGGCAGCTACTAAAGCCTGGAGGCATTAAAATAGACTTTGTATGGTGCTACTCAGTGGTGGATTTAGGACAGTAGCTGCCTCGCCTGCCTTTCCCTGGGTGGTGCAGCCTCTGGGCCACATGACTGCTGGGTAACCTGTTCCTGTCTCTGCCCTCTTATAACCCGTAGTTGTGCCTAGATTTCATCTGTTGTTGCTGGCATTGAGATCAGTTGGTAAGAGGTAACTGTTGCTACAGCCGGTATCCGCAGAGCAAGTTGTGTGACACTTGAATACCAGGGTAAGACAAAAATCATTATGGTCCTTATCTTTGCACTTGGTAGATGCAGAGGTGCCACTGAGCTGATAGGCTGTTGGTGGGGTCTCCTGTGGTATGGAGTGTCTAACTGTGAACTGCAGTAAGTGCTGTTGTTGTCATAGAGCTTTAGCAGAAACAGTTCCAAAAGATTTGATTAAGTTAAAAAAAAAACAAAAACACCAAAACACACCACATTTGAAATCTGAGCTGTAACTTCACGTCACTGGCGAGAGACTGTAATTTGCTCATCTCACCCTAAAATTTACCAAACCATATTTAGCTAAGCAATCCCACTGGCTGAAGCCCCAGTTTTACTTAAAATATCACTGTCAGCCTGTTACCAGCTATAGAGTATTTTATACTGTCCAAAGGACTGCAAAATACACGCTTGTTGCCACTTGCAGTAACTCACAAAATAAATAGTTGGAACATTCTGCTGCACCAGGCAACCCTGTATTTTCTCTTTGTGGCTGAGCTAACCCTCTGTCAACTTTTTTAAGGGGCATTAAATCAAGAAGGATATGAACAGAGCTTTCCTGAGTCAGTAAAACCTTGCCACCAACTCTGATGTGCTCTAGAGTGGGTCCTTGAGCAGCAGGGTGACACATTACTCTTTAAATACCTTATAAATATGTGACTCACTGTAACTCAGTGGCGTGTTTGTCGTCTTAGATATAAATAAGGATACATGCTATGAGATTCACTTTATCTTATGTTGCAGGAAAAAAAATCCCAACATTTTGTATATTCAGGTATTTCAGCATTTGTTTAAAGGCTTGTACTAGAAGCATGTGATGTTCTGGATGCAGTTCAGTCTAGCTCTGTTGAATTGCTGATTGAAAATCCCTGTCTGGCTGCTTAAAACAGCTTCTAGCACACAGGTTTTTTTGCAACGGCCATTGTCCTCTCCCCCGGGAGCTGCACAGCCTTCCCTTGATTACAAATGCCTCCTCCTTTTCCTCCTCCAGATGTCTTGGCTCTCATGGTCTCATCTCCGCATGGCCTATCCTGATTTCTGGGAGGGGTGTCTAGCTTTCAACAGTGTACAGCTGCATGTAGCCAGCCTTAAAGTACTTGCCAGTTTGGCACTAAAGAGGAAAACAAAAAGGTTGCAGTAAAGAAAGAGAAATTGTATCAAGAAAAATGAAAATAAGCAGAAAGCAGGAGGTAGGGAGAGAAGTATTCAAGTGTCTTAGGAGCTGGAGTGGGGTTGTTCTCTCCCCACCCAAAAGAGGCCGTCAGGTGTGTTTTGTGCTCAGCTGCATGAGCACATTTACAGTGCTGTCAACAGTCAAGTGCATCTGTTACTGCTCTCTTGTTAGCTAATCTTCATAAGCAGGTGCACTGCCTCCAAATTTTTTTTTAATTAAGTCGTTTAGGTTGTGGTATTCTCTTTTGAATAAGACACATTCTACTTGGTACTTATATGCACCCTGTACTTGATAATCCTGAGTTTCTGACCAAAGGCAGTAACTGAGGAAAGAGTGTGATTTATTTTCCATATTGTTGAATTTTCATGCTTTATATTGTCTTTCATATGTAATACCGAGGGAGATGCTAGGACCTTAATAACTGTGAAGGAAATCCAAAAGGCTGCACTATGATCCCCAGTGCACAGTATCCATTGTTCTTGCATGGCTTTAGAAACCTTACCATAGGGCTTTGTGAATAATTAGGATTGCTGCAGAGATGAGGAACTTCAATGCTAGTTATCAATATTTTAATTTATACGCAACTATAAATGTGCTACAAGTATTTGAAGAAATCAAGAGCTAACATATTAATAAAGCTGGACTTCAGAAGCTGCTGTACAAAGATGCATTAGGTTTTCTTGGAACTGGGAAAAGCTAAAAGCAAAAGGACACTATTAAGGCACTCTTGTAGGATAAAAACATACCTCTTCTAACATTATTACGTTTCATTTCATTACAGTTTTGATGTTTCCTCCAGTAGGTAAAAAGCTAATGAATCTTTTTTCTGAGCTCCATTTCAGGTCTTTGTCTTCCCCTTTATGGGAGTAGTTGAGCCATTACTTAAGCCTGTATCAATTAAACAACCCACATCAAGGGACTGGTATAAGATAAAGAGGTAATTCAAAAATACCACATTCATGAAAGGATTTTAGCACATGCTCAGTCTTAAGTGCTTGAATAATCCTTTTGATACCCTGCTAAATCTCTGCTTTAAAAAAGCACCTCTTAGGGAAGAACTCCTCTTTGGGAAGTAGAGGGATCAGGGGAAGATGCCTTCGGTGTCTCAGGGAGGAAATTTGTCTGAGAATGTAATGTAAATTATTTTACAATTAAAATGCTGGATATTTTTGGTGCTCTGCTATGTAAATTTCAATACCACTGAATAACATAATATTACAGTTTTCCCTTCTATCATATTTTGTGAATATCTATGAAAAGAAGGAGAATTTATTTATTGACTTACCTGGAGACAAACTGGGACTGGCCCCACTGCATGGCTGGTTCTTGCCTATGGCATGTTCCCCACAGCCCTCAGGATGCACTTTCGCATTTTTGACATCCAACCACACCCTGAAACAGAAGAGCTCAAGTGTAAAGGCAGACCGAGCAGGCTGTACATTCCTCCATTTCTTTAAAGATAATAAATATAGAACAAGAAATTAAAAGCAGAGAGCGTAAAGAGAACTTTAAAGTTTTCCTGAAAACTGAACTCTTGCCTCCTACAGGAAAATGCAATAGAAGAGAAGGAGATGTGTAAGTAAAATGGGTTTGCTCTGGATTATTACATACTAATTACTTTGACAGCTGCTTCTGAAGCAACATCTATGCTCAGTGCATATGCACTCATTCCACTGTGTCTGTCTCTGTAGATCTAATTCTGTCAGACCGAGTTATAATTTAAGACCCATGGGAGGAAGGGAGAAGTCTGTGTGAAGCAAATGGAAGTCCTAGATGATAAGAAAGTGGGTAAGATCCTTACCAGAGCTATTTAGGAAACTTGGATGAATCCTGTGAATGCCGTAAGAATCAGTTGGTTAAAGGCTTTTCCACATCTTGCTCTGCTTTCCCTACGTGTGAGCATAAGAATAAAGCATGACTTAAAAGAACATTATTCATGTGTCAAATTTTCTCATACCAAGCACTAAAAGATCTTAATTGTCACTTAGTGACTTTGGTCTTGGCCCTATTCCTATATATGTAAATTGAGAATAGATCTTGTTATTTTCAAATACTTTGAATATCAACAAATTTTCTGCTTACTGTATGCTGCTGACTCACTGGATATTTGAGTCATTATAGGCCAGGCCATGAGGTGTGATCAGGTCTGCCGTATAGCCAGGTTTTCCCAGACATGTTGTTCTTATTTCCAGGCAGAATAAGAGGAATGTGATTACTTCTTCACACTGGTCACAAAACCTTGCCCGAATTCCTACCCTTCCTTCCCTTCCTTCCTATGAGCTCATATCACAGGAGAAACCCCTACAGGGTTGTGCACCACCAGAATGGTGCGGTGACGAAGTCCATGCTCACCAGCTCTGCAGGGCAAGTGCTGGTCCCCCATTGCATGTGGACATGTCAAAGCCACGACAGTGGTGCCTTGGAGCTTCTGGATAGAAATCCAGGAACCGTGCAGGCACCAAACCTTTATTTTAGTTGGTAGCAATCAGTGACCATCAGGGTCTCACAGACCTGAGTGCTTTGGCTGTGTTTCTTCCCTCTGCCTGTTTATGCCTCTGTGTGTATTAATGCCTCCTCCTTTACCTACAAGACACAAAGAAGTCTCTCCCAAGCTGGCTGGTGATATTATGGAGATAGAAATAATGAGTAGGAACTGGACTTTGGTCAAATCCATGTTAATAGGCTTTTTATATGGTTGCTACGTCTTAACATACTGCAACCATGTTCTCAAATCCAGGGAGCTCTTAAGGAGGCAACGGGGAGGCTCATTTTACAGCCTGAGGCACCAAGGGGATTTCATGTCTCTACTAATAAGATTCTGGAGTTTACACGTCCTCGCTGGTGTTCTAAGTTACTGATTATTTTAAAACTTCAATCATTTATAAATAAAAAGCTTAAACTGTTTTCTGACATTGAAGTGTTTCCCATGTGCTTGGTGTTGCTGGGAAAAGAAACCCCACTTTTAACATAAAAAACTGCTTTTTTAAGGAATGAGGTCTATATTTTATTAAAATACAGTCTAAAACTGCGTATGGACTAGAGCTTTCTGTCTGCCTTTATATCACACCCTTATAGTGTATTAGGCTGACCTCAGTTTTGGGAGAATCACTTGGTTAGTTCTAAATATAGCATTGCATCTGCCCTTAAATGGGAGTGAAGGGGCAGTAGCCTTTAGAGAGGGGAATTATTTTTATTTTCCTCAGCCAGAGTTTACTAAGCTGGGAAAGGCTGGTCTTCCTCTCTGCTTTGCAAGTTCTTGCAAGTTTTCCTTGGTAAGTCTATTTTTCATCTAGGTTTTTCTTGTTGAGAACAAATGGGAGTGATTGTGGGAGGGTGTTTGGTACTTTTCTGTAAAAAAATAAATTACCTTCCTTGGTGAAAACAAGCAATAAGCAGGACACAGGCTGATTTATGAAAAGACACACACACACAAAAGTAGAATTGTTCTATTCTGTGCATAGTCAGCTTGATTTTGTTGGGTATTACATTTCCTCTGTTTCTTTCTGCATATGAAGAACTGCATTATACCAGTCCACAGCTCTATTGGTATATGTGCTTCTCCAATTACACATATATTGGCAATGCCACTTTCTTGTGTTCTTATACTGTGTAAAGAGACAAAACATGATTTATCTGAAGTATGTGTGTAAATAATGAGGTATAGAATCCTATAGTAGCTGGCAAAACTATTTGGCATGCTAAAGAATAGCATGCAGCTAGGGCAAAATATCCTACTTTTAGTTTTTGTCTCCCATACTTTCAAGTTCATCTTCAGAAGACATATTTCTGGTGTCTTTATTGCTCTAGGCTGTGTGATGTATTCTGTGCCACATGAAAATTCCAGCTAAATACCACTGATAGAGTCTTGGGAAATCATGTTCATGCTCTTGAAACTACTCCCGTGTGTTGACAATACCTCTAAGCCAATGAAAGTATCGTAACGAAGGATAATGAAGGTTGGGATGATGGGAAGTGACTGACTTTCACGAGATCACTGTCTCACATTCCTTGCCATCCAGTTGAAGGGATGTAGTACACTCACTGAGTGAAGGGAAATCTTAAAACTTTATGGGAACATGTTGTGACACTTCGTGCATTTGGAGTGTTAGGATGGCGAGGTTTCAAGTCAATGTGGCCAAAGTCAGCCTAATTTAATTCGCAGTCATGTAAGATCATGAATTCATAAGTGTCTACAGAAGTGCTCTCTCTGGACTATATATAGTTTGGCTTTTAACAAGAATGTATGTCAAGAGAAGTCAAACTGGGGGCTTCCACTCCCTCTAATCATGAGAGTCATAGAAAAGCCAAAATTACATTTTTTAGACTCACAACAATGCCTGAACTGGTGCTCACATCCATAACAATGACCTCGCTGGAGGGAAGGGTACCTATTGCTCTGCCTCATACCTATTTGCTGTAGGGCATAGCTGGTGGTTAACTCCATCAGGGGTTGTGGCTATGATCATGACCACCCATGGTATATTCCAGATTGCCTCCTCACTAACTGGTATGGCTAGAGGGTGAATAAAACCATTCAGGGACTATTATGAGGTCAAGGTGTGCATTCTAACTAGTAACACATGTGCTGTAGCCAAATGATTGCATTAAACTGCTTAATCTAGCTGTATGTCTTTGCAAGCAGAATCACGTAGTAAAATGATAGAATGTAGCTACTCATTCAAAGCATATGACATCATTAATAAGGAATAGATGCTTCTGTTATGGCCAGCATCATCAGCTGCTTGAAAATGTTGCATTGATTAACATTCAGATGATGAGAAATTGATGAGAGAACTCCATTTTTAGGTTTAATGAGAGGAATAATGCATGTACTTCTGGGGATGATTTGAACCAGATCAAATCTGATTGATTTCTGTTTAAAACCAATTTGTAAAACTAGGATAATGCTATCCCCATACAAAGAATCAGTAAAATGTAAGACCAGCTATGATGTAGCTAAAGATGTCAGAAAAGACAAAGAATCTCAAAGCTTGCTGCGTAACGTCTGGAATTCCATATGGTTTAAGCAAATGGGAATTTCATGTACTTTTTAAATATCAGAAGCATTTGTATTATGTTGTCCAAAAAGTTAAAACTGAATTCATATTAAGCAGAAGGAAAAAACTCTTCAATGAGAAAAACAGAAGCATCATAAAATGACAGTAGATTGTGTGGTTTTTCAAGTTCATCCTTTTTCATATACAGAACGTTATTTTCTGTGTAAAATCTAAATCTGCACATGCACACAAAGATAAAAGGCTGGAGACACATATTAGCATTTTAAAGTTTATTACCAAAATGGGGAAGATCTTACCAGGGTTTCTATGTCCCATTCTGGTTTAGACTGCAGTGTCTATGAGCTGCATAATGATTCATGCTGGTTTTACAAGTTTTCCACCAAAGTGGGCTTCCTGGGGGAAAAGGTTCTTGCGTTATTATCTACTGCAATTTCTACAGGATTGATATAACCATCTGAAAAGGACCGCATGTTTTCTGAGGCAATATAGATAATTCTTTAAACTGTTCATTAGAAGTAACTGATGCCTAGAAGGTGGTTTGTTTTGTTTTGTGGGGTTTTTTTTGTTTGTTTTTTTCTCCCCTTTTATCTTTCATTGTGGTATATAAGTGGTATGGAATTAATATATTTTATTTGCTAAATACCATGGGCTTTAAAGTATCACAAAAGTGTAAGCTGTCAAAACAGGGCTTCCTAAAAGCAATTAACTTTGAGCAATGTGGAGAACAACAAGCAGAACTACAGGCAGGTAGAGGAAACCATACCTATGTCATGGGAAAAACAGGACAAGCCCTCAAGTCGATACAAATGGCCAAAGATATTTAAGAAAGGTGAGGTAGAGAGGAAGATCAAGAATGAGGATTTGTACGCATGAGCAGGACATACTGATCTTTCAGCCAGAAGGCGGAGGATAGGCTACATGAGGGCAGGCAAGAACCCGCAAATCATTTTTGTCACTTCTGCAGATGGACAAGGACAGAGCCGAGCGAAGAAAGTGCATGTTGCATGGTATAGCATTGACAGGTCAGGCAGAGAAAGTACATGCTGTATAGTGCATCGCTAATGACAGGAACCTCCTGAGTCTAGGAATGCAAGTTGTCTATCTATGGTGAGCACAACCACGTTCTCCTTCCCATGGCATTTGTCAATCCCATCCATCAGTTTATTTGGTTGTGTGCCTGCTCTCCAAAGTTACGTGAATGATCATGCTAGAATTTACTGCCTGTCCTTTAAATCTTAAATTAACTCACTTATCAAACTAACAATGCCTATATCAGACGGTTGGCTTCTCTGCTCAAGAATGCGGCCCCTTGTCACACGGTCCTAGATTATTGCTTTCTATTCAGATCAGTATTACTATGGCATGAAACTATGCATATCCTGGCCTGGGAACCCTGCTGTTTGCTCATGACTGCCTATAAATTATTATACACATGCTACTAAGCATTTGGAAATGTAGATTTGTGTAAACTGATTTGAATAGTCTAATTCATTTGTGCTTTATATTATTAACCCTTAGTGACATATATATAATGATATATATATAGATATATAATGATACATATATAATTATATATAATGATATATATAATGTTTAATAGTCTTCTGAGTGGTTAATACAGAACATAGATTAGTGCAGTTTAGGTTCTGCTGNTAGGACTACAATCGTGCTGTGTTCCACCAAAGAAGTAAAGGTCAGATGAGAGTGTTTTAGGACCATCTGGTCCTGTAACGCTAGGTCTTTTTCTTGAAATCCGGGGAAGTTAATAGGATCTGCACAGGTGAAGTTCAAGGGTTGTTTTTGACACATTGGCCAAATAGTTCAGCAGGTGCTCTGTAACTCTTATAGTCACATACCAGTAAAACTTGGTGAATAAAACTTGAGATTTGCTTTTTAATTTGTTATAATTATCCAGAAAATTAATTTGTCTTTCTCTTAGCCTATTTATGCATTTTTTGTTGACTTCTCAATTTCCCATGTGGAAAAGGTATGTTTTTTTCCCCAATGCCTCTACCAGACCACTGCCTGCATCTTGCTGTTGGATCAGTTCCACCAATTGACATGCCAGTGTAATTAGGTCTTCATCCACTGCCAGGAATAAAATCTTGGGTCCCCTAAATCAATAACTTCAGTGGGGCTAAGCTGCAGATCATATTATCCAATTCTGTTAGTGGTAGGTTGACTAAATATTAGTATGTATTTCAAACAACTCACATAAATATGTATCAGTGGAAAACTGGTAAAACACTCAACGCTTTGTTCCTAGGAAGATAATGGAAACTTCACTTATCATGAACTCAAGATACCCTACATGCTCTATAGACTCTGCTGAAGCTGTTTTTACAGTGGGGCTGTGATTTTGCTCTTCAGATACTTGTCTGTGCAGCACTATTAACTATTAAATACATACTCTGCAAGCATCATTGTAATTAACTGATGATGATTATTACATTTGGAATTGTTGCCAGGCAGCTCCCCTCTGTGTTAACAGAAGGTAAAATGAGTCTGGCTGCTAACAAGCTCGGTTAATTGCTTGTACGGAGGCTGGAAGTGGATGGCTACACTTCTTTCTATTCTAAGGGTGTTTGGGTAAATGTGAAAAATATCTGAACCCAGATTTTGAGAAACCCTGGATGCTGATTAATAGAAAAAGATATGGTAATTAAAATGTAAGTTTCATATTTAGGGGAAAAGGCTGAACTGTAAATGGCAAAGATGTTTTCTCCTATCTCAAAAATGAAAATATCCCAGACTGATCCATCCAGACACATGGGCATTACTGTGCAACCCTTATATGTCAGATCTCAGTCGGTGTTATATACATAGCAACACATAAATTGCATGTTGATAAATTCATAGAATTATTTAACTGGGCCACATGTAAACATGAGTAGCACTTAACAGCTGAGTCAGCTTAATCTGTGGGTTTGCCCTTTGCACCTTCATTTAAGTGAAAGGGCTAATTAAAAATAGAAAAGAGGGAACATGATACCATTAACTGTCCAGTTAACGTACGAACTAAGGGAGAAGTCAAATGTCATGTGCACAATAGTAACACAGTTAGACAGCAGGAAGGAAACCAGTGTTTGATGTCTGCAGGTATCACATAATGTCATGTACAGACACCAAAACCAGGAGGAGCCAAGGCTGCTCATGGATCTGTGTAACCATGTTCATGTAACTTAGTGTGTTGTGTGATGAGTTAATAGGTGCATGTCAGCTCAGCATTACATGAGGGCACCTAACTAAGCTAGCATCTCTGTACTAACTTGGGTCATGTTAACTTTCTTATTTCTCTAGAAATATGGTAATATATTTCTTTAATGTCACATAGTAATGTTGGAAACTTTTTTATTTTTGTCTTTCAGTGTCTAGTATTTTGCCTAAAGCTTTCATTCCTGAACGTGTGACTTTTTATTCTTGTATCTCTTGAAAAAGGATTGAAAAGGTAAATATAGGTTATGCAAAAGATGCAGCTATCAGGTGATAAATTGTAAAAACTCATCTCTTTAGTTCTCATGACTTTTTTTAATAAGACATATCTGCTATTAAATATAACTACTTTCTTCTTCTGCAGAGACATTTTCCTTGGAAAAGTAAAACTATCAGATGTGGGGGGCTTAGGGGCATCTGACTCAACTTTTGAATACCTGAAACTAACAATCAGACACAGCTCAAATTTATTGCACTACTTAATCAATAACTAGCATTTCCTTTTGTTGGTAAATACTGTATGCTGGAAATATGGTATTTATAGGTATTTTACCATGTTTAAAAGTTCAATTTCTTAGCTAATAAAACATGCTGTTGTTTTTTTAATCAATTTGGGTTTAATTTTATACAGTTCAGGCAAAGTTGCCAAACAAACACAGAAAATGAAGTGACTTGCTAAACTAAGAACTACAGTCTTTCATCGAATCATTTTACATGCTTTCTAAAAATATGATGTGTTGTATAAGAAATCTAGCTCTTATTTTTCAAGAATAAACTACTGGATGAAATGTAGAAAATTATTTCTACTGCATTTACAATCTGAGTAGTAATACAATTAGAAACAATGTTAACAAGTCACACTAAAAATTCATGAAAAAATGTTGACAATATGTTATTTTTCAACAATTTTATCATTGCTTTCCCTTCTCAAATAGGGATTTTTGAAAAATGATTTTTCAAAACATGAGATACTAATAAAAATTGCATTATGTGACAGAAAACATCATTGCTTTCAGAATAAGTAATAAACATTTTAAAACCTATTTTCAGAAATATTTTATTAAACTACATTGATTGCATGTATTTTTCACACAGTGAAAAGATTAATGAAACAAAAAAAAATTACATGGAATTTGAAAGTTGACAATGAAGTAGTGACTGAATTTCTTCAATTTTGAACTAGACCTCATTTTACCAGAAACCACTTTTTTCCCAGAACAGCTATTAATTGAATTTTAATGTGAGCATTGTTCATTTTGTCCCTGAAGCACATATATCTCCAGGTGTTTGATAGGAAACAGAACATAGTTGAAAACTGGCCAGTACCAGAACCTTTGAAATTAAATATGAGGAGCTCCTGTTGTAGTTGAATGAGTTTATAAGATTTCTATTCAAATTCCTTTGAGCCCCCTACATGTGGGTCTTCTCATGACAAATGCGGACTTTTGGTGTGGGTCTGAGGATGTCTCAAGCGGCGTTCCTCAGGGCTCAGTTTTGGGGCCAGTCTTGTTTAATATTTTTATTGATGATCTGGATGAGGGGATTGAGTGCACCCTCAGTAAGTTTGCAGACGACACCAAATTAGGCGGGAGTGTTGATCTGCTCGAGGGTAGGACAGTCCTACAGAGGGATCTGGACAGGCTGGGTCGATGGGCTGAGGCCAATGGGATGAGGTTTAACAAGGCCAAGTGCCGGGTCCTGCACTTGGGTCACAACAGCCCCAAGCAGCGCTACAGGCTTGGGGAAGAGTGACTGGAAACTGCCTGACAGAAAAGGATCTTTCCCCCTTATCTTTCAGGAGGAAATTAGATGTTGTTGCAGGAATTTGCATGACTAAAATCTTGAACATTTGGCCCAAGCTGCTTTATAGACTTTGTATTGGGAAATTGCGTCCTTTGTCACTGAAGTGCAGCCATCTCTTGGGGATCATGCTGGCTGTTCAGTTGCCCCCTGGAATCTCTCATTGCCATTTAGGCCAAGTGACCCAGGAGTAAAGAGATAAAGTCCCATCCAGCCGAAACTGTAAATGGGACTTATTCAGCAGACTGTAGTTACACAAGCTGGCACCTACTCACTCAGGACACAGCTGGTAACATTCCCCACTTTTGCAAAGAGTTGGCATCATATTTCTAATGAACCTAAAGGGTTCATTATATAACAGCCTCTGGGTTGTTATATTGCCATGGTTGGGAATTTGCTTAACTCCACCTCAGTGGTAAACATGCTTTTCCCACCTAGACTGCTTCTGGGAGCTCCCTGAACATTCCTGAGGACCTCCTATCCAAATACTGATCAAATTGTGCTATGCTGTGGAGGAAGTCAGCAGGAGGGCAACCAGAATGATTGGAGGTCTAGAAAAAATAACCCATGAGAAAAAATTGGATGGGCCAGGTTTGTTTAGGTTAGACAGGAGAGCTGAAAGGAGATGCGAACAAAAACTTCAACAGGCTGCTGCAATAAGTGGGTGAATATGGTCTGGTTTTGTTGTCGTGGTGAACTGGATAAAAAACAGTGGGCATAAATTGCAACAAGGGACAAGGTAAAAGGTTTGAAGAGCTGAGAGATAAAACACCTAAAAATGCCCCAAGAGGTGTCCCGTTTCCATCGCTGGAAATTTCTATGGCAGTGTTAAATGACATCTGCAAAGAAGGGGAAAATGATCCAACCAATTCTCATTTCATTCCCTGCAGGAATTACTGATTGTAACAAACTGAGGTATGTCGTCAGTTGCGGTGCCATTTTACCAGCGGAGGCACAAGCACTTTGACCAGTCCTATCGCAGCATTCAGACAAGATATGTACTTGAGGAATATGCGGCAAGAAAGTAAGTGCTGTGTATTTCACATATGGACTATAGAGAGGTTTCTATTTTGGGTCATCAGGTCTTAGAATGAAGATATTTAGCTTCCCACTCCGCCCCCTAAAATTGTGGCTGATTCAAAATGGCAGTTTTCCAATTCCTTCCATTGGGATGCTCCTTGTCTATAGTTTCCCACCAGCATAGCTAGACTTTTTAGGTACCTTGCAACTCACTTATGCAGGATCTGTCCTATTAAATACCTCCAAGTTGGAAATTCTTCCTTTTAAGCTCCAGTTGAAATTCTGACTTAAGAGAAATTGTCCTGAAATTTATTACAAATCATAGAAACAAGTTTTTTTACCCATTCTTCCATATGACATGAGGATATTCTTTCTCATGAAGGTGGATATTCCTGACTATAGATTTTGTCATTCAATTTCCTTTTTTTAAAAATCAAATAAAGTTTAACTCCTGTCATGAAATCTCAGACTTTTAGCCAAAAGATAAGTGTTCTTTGTGTCTCAAAGCCTGGAGATTTGAATCTTGGTTGCTTAAGAATCACTGTCCTTCCTCCTCAGTAATTAAAATGCCTAGCTAGCCTACCTAGCTGTCTAGCTTGCCCAGCTTCCCTTATGGAAGAGGGGAGTTTATGCAGAAGGTTATGTGGAGTATAGAAAGGCAGGAATATCTAGAAATAGACAATGTTATAGGGATTCTATGTGGTTTGTATATTAGACAGGCTGGTACCCTCGTGGTTCACTGAAATGCTATCATAGCACTTGAATGATTGGTGACTGAGATAAGTATAAATTTAACATAACTGAATGAAATAAAATGCCTAATGATCCCCAGTGACAGATGATGGGCATTAAGCCCTTGAAAGACAAGTGAGAATCAGCACCCTAGTGCATTTGGTAAGGAATGCAAAGTAGGTTTCTCACTGAACAGTGCTATCATGGTATTCAGTTCATTTAAAGTAATTTCTTTGACTTTCGTGAGTTCATGTTTTAACAGAATTGCTGGGTTATAATAATGTCTTTTATATTTGAAGGGCTGCTTCCAGACAGGCTGCTTATTATGAATCACCTGGCTTGGGAAAAACAACATGTAGACTCTGTGCCAGGAGGGCACGCACCTTGGCTCATGAAGCAATACAAGAATCCAGGAAAAGGTAAAGCTCTTTTGGTCCCACCTGACCTATATAGTGGCTGTGGTCCCATTTACTATTACTCTTTTGCCAGGGCTCTTTTCAAAGTTGACAAGACTGGAGGCTTCTCTGTCACTGTTCCTCACTAATCTGTTTTGGCTGGAATACTAAATGACTGCGTGTCATTTTCAATCTCATATTGCAACCCAGAGTTGTTCCCCTAATCCCCACTCTGACTCTTGAAAACAGCTTTAAAACCAAAATAAATTAGAATCTGCCTTAGATCCAAAACCTGTTTTTGAACAGATCTGCTCGACTATTCCTGAATTTCTGGTTTGTATCAATTTAAACATTTTGAGTTCTTTCCTTGATATCAAGAGGGCTTACCATCATGTCTCACTAATAGCCTCGATAGGAAGTCCTGTAGTAAACATGCTGACAGAAATGTTTCTGTTAGCAAATTTGACTGTTTCTGCTCTGCCATGCTCTACAGTGACTGTACCAAAGACACAGACAATTTACATGACAAGAATGAATTCTGCCTTGTTTGCAGAAAATGTGTTGTGAGAATCATATACATCCCTATCGTTCTGGTACTTTGATTGTTTTGAAATATCTATCCTAGAAACAGAATGGTGGAAGGAAATTGGTCTCATTTGTATACTCTAATTTATTTTTTTAAAGGTCTTAAATTATATCAATGTAAAAAATTACATGGCAGAATGAGGCTGGTATTTAAAGTATGTCAAAATGGTGCAAAGAAATAACATAAATACCAGACAAATAATGTCTTGATTTACTCTTCACTGAATTTCATGCGAGCCTTCTCACTTGCTTCACAGCATCTTGGGTTATACTTTAAGAGTCTTGCCATATTCTATAATGACAACCATGTTAGAAATTTCTGATATTTATCTCCCTTCTTTTGTCCTGTTGGCAAGGTAAAGACTAGCACAAGCTGATTTCTGAATCATCAGGCACACAGAAGCTTGAGCTAGCTCCTCCCACAAACATTTATGAATTGTTTTTTGGGTTTTTTTTTAAGAATTCTGAAAAATCTATGGAGTCGGATTTTCAGGGAACAACCCACAAATTTCTCAAAAAGGTTTTCTTCTTCTGGTAGTTTCTATAATACTTCCCACTCACCCCTGTCCAAGGACAGCTTTTTTGCATGTTAGTGGTTCATCAAATCCTTGTGAACTAATTGGTCTGTATCTTTTGTGTGAGGTCAGCTGATACAGCCCATGGAGCTAGTAGAGCTTCCCAGGCACTAGAGCCAAGGGCACACCATAATCAAGGCCCAATTCTTAACAGGGTGTGAACATGCCTTCACTCCCCTGTCTTCTTGTGTCTATGGGAAGGAAAATTACAGGCCAGGTGGAAGCCAGGGAGGTTCTTCATCTCAATTACCGGAAGACTAAAACTGTGGGGTATCATGTCAACATGACCATGCCAGCTTTCAAGACCTGAAGCTATGGTATCACATATACAGGGGGAAAGAAAATGAAGGAAAATCCAAATTCATTTCAGGCGCTCATTAGGATAAGCAGATAGACTCTAAGAATAATACCGAAACTAGATTATACATCTTGCTGATACGGTTTCAGAGTTACCTAATGTATATGAGTGACAAACTTAAGGGTTCATATTGGTTACTCTTACCTCATATTTTCTCATGTCTGACAGGACTCATGAACAAAAGTCTCACGCGAGTGAAGAGAAAAGGATTCGGTTTGCCACTGAGTTGTCTGCTTTGGAAAAAGAGATTCACACAGCCAGGCACCGTGCTAGAGAACATCTGGATAGACTTGCTATACAAAGGATGGTACAGTGCTGAACCTTTTTGCTCCTATCCAGGCAGAATTATAAGATCTACTGAAATTTACTGCTTCAAATACTAATAGTGACATAGCATCTTTTAATTTTGTTGATTTAAGATTAGATCTTCTTCCCCATTTGAGTCTGGTGCTAGATGCTCCTTTTCTTTTCCTGTGTTTAACAGGTAGAAGAAAATATGTCTCTGGAGAGACATGCTGTTGAAGAAAGCATAAGTCGAGCTCCTGAAATTCTGGTGCGCCTGAGATCTCACACTGTCTGGGAAAAGATGTCTGTGAGCCTTTGCTTCACCGTACAAGGATTTCCCACCCCTGTTGTACAATGGTAAGAGACTGGCCTTTCCTAGCCCTCTAAAAATGTTGTTAAGCTTTTTTCATTTGGAAGTTATGTCATAACTGGTAAGTGTCACATACATAATGGCTATGTTAAACCCCCTTTATAATCCTCATAGATGCGCTGGATTGTAGCAGTTGATAGTGCAGTGACGGAGTGGGAGGACAGCTTGCTGAATGGCCCTGTGCGGTGTGGGAAGCAAACTCAAGTATTTCAGAAGGCAGGCTGCGGGAGGCACTCCGGTCGTTCCAGCCATTGAGTTCCCTGAAGTAGCAAATGGCAAAATACACGGAGCTCACAGGCTACTTGCTAAGCCTGGGCAAACTTGCACAGCACCATTGTTGTCATGGGCTGAGGTGGGCATGAGTGGAACGTTCCTGAAGCTGCCCTCCCCTCCAGACAAGGGCTGTCCTGTCCGTGAGAGCCCCAGGCTGGACTGTGAAGATCTTAACCTGAGGCACAATCCTGTTGCTGGTTCCTTTGTTTGTGATGAAGTGCTTTACTGTGATCCAAGGCAAAGTTTGCTTCTCATCTTGGGCTTCCCAGTCAGGGCTACAAGGCTGGGGAGTTCAAGTCACAAAGCATCTTCTCTCCACTTCATTGCCTGCTCTTCTGGTGTGGGTGCTTATCTTCTCGTTCAGCTTTCTTACTGCAGTGATGGTCCCCCCTTTGCCTTCATGGCCCAATGTGTATCTATCCATACATATTGGAAAATACTCTATGCAGGCAGAGAAGATTTAGAGAGAGAGCTGAGATGATAGTAAATGATATCTGGATGTAAAAATCTACTAAATTAATGCAGTGAATAGTAGCAGTTATTAATGAGTTTTTTGTTTGTTTTTTTTGATTGTCAGGTACAAAAACGAGGAATTGATTACCCCTGCAAGTGATCCAACAAAGTACAGAATTGAAAGCAAATATGGAGTACATGTGTTGCATATAAACAGGTAGACTATTCTGGGGAATACAACAGTTTTTTATGCTCTACACAAGGTATTTTATATCAAATACAATTAAAAATTCGCACAAAGGCTGCAAGAGGGTTGTTAAATTCAGCACACTTCTCGGTACTCACATTTAGACTAGCGAAAGTTCGCTAAGTAGCTGAATATTAGATCATGAAAATGAAATGAAAAATTAGACATTTCTATTATTTAACTCCAGCAATCTCCAAGAAGATAGCAAAGAAGAAGTCAGTAGCTGGAAGAATGGTGGTTCCTTTTTTATTAGTGTTATATCTTCTCAGCATTCAAAGTGAAAAACTGTGAATTATGTTCTTGCTGTGATGAATGCTCTTTAAGGTAAACAAAAATTTAGCTGGCGAGGACAAGGATACCCAGTTGTCAATATTTGTTTTATTATGTTAGGTTCTATTTACTTTTTGATCTCAATTTTGTTCCCCATAAAGTAAGAAAGTGTATTTATTTATTTATTTATTTATTAAAAACATTCTAATTTAATCAATTTTATCTTTCAAAATGATGTTAACCTTGTAGTATAGAAAATGCTTGGGTAGAACAACTTCCCAAAACTAACCCCATGCGGTCCTAAACAATTGTAATATTGCATGTTAGGTGTGACTTGGTACAAGCCTTTTTAAAAAATACAAAAACCCAAAGAAAAATGAGGACATGACTGGTCTTTCAAAAGAAAATTAATATCTAGACCAGAGAAACAAAACCCCCCCTTCAATTTCTCCCAAACATGTACATCAGCTGTGCTGAAACAGCTGGAATATTTGTGGCTAACTCTTGGCTAGGCAGACATTTCATCTTCTACCCTGCCTCCATCTGTCAGTAGTGGAAGCAGCTCTGAGCACAGCCTGGTGGCATTAGTACAGAAGATAATCGCATCATTCCTTCTGCTTTTGGGAAAGACGACTTGCTTTTGTCATCCTGCAGCAAAGTCCAGCCCAATTGTTCACCTTTTTATAGCTTATGATGGGAGAAACATATATATCCCTGTACAGAAGCTGGCAGCAAGAATCATGATGTCGCTGCTTCTTCAGGGATGCTTCTCAAGGAGTAGCAGTACTTATGAGTACTTCTAAGATACTCCTAGTCTTCTACCCCCAGGCCATGGATAATTTGCTGACTGCTCTCTGTATCCTTGAGATGTCTCAACACAGCTGCTTCTTCCCACCAACATTACTTTTGGAGGTAAGAGCAGGAAGTTAAAAGATGAAAACAGGTTGTTCTCTTGCAATCCTCTCCCTTGCAGCAGGGAAAATGGAAAATGTCTGGCTGTGAGTGACAGTCAGGAGATGAAACTTTGATGACTTCCTGCTGGTGAATGACTGTGACTGTGTTTATTTCCCTTGGTTAATGTCCATGAACAGCTTCTTGGTGAGTCCAGATGCTGGATATGCAGTACATAGGTTCCTTTTGTGACATTTTGGGAGAAAACAGCTTATTCAAGAAATGAGAGTCAGTGTTGATGCTGCTTTCTGAACATCTGTAACCATCAGGCTGAAGGGTACTAATGGCTTCCATCCTCTTGGTGCTTTTTTTCTCTTTCCTGTGCTGTTTATCAGTCCCGTAGACACCGGGACTCCACAATTGACTTTGGGAGTGTTCAGACTCATCTGTTTTTATTCAGATATACCAGAGTCATTTATTGGCACCCACTCAGGTTCCCACACCCATCCATCATCACCCACTGTTTACTAGGCCCTGACCTGCATGTATTCATGCAGACTCCCTCATGTTCAACCAAGATGCCATCTTCACAGACTGTTGCTCTGTTTCTCTTTCAATCTGTGGCACTGTGGCCTTTTGGCCACCTAAACATGCCTGGCTGCTCTCCCACAGGTCTCCCTTCTTCTCTTAAAAGAATAATGGGGAATTGTAGACCCAGAGTTATGATTTATTTACCATAGATTTATCTGATTTATTAAATTATAATTTCTCACCTTAAATTTATTTCTTTATTACTAATCTTTTTTCTTTTTTTTTTTTTTCCCCAAAACTTGACCACCAGCCATATTTTCTGTTCCAAAAGACAGAATATCACCATGCAGGAAGCAGAAGAACATTTTGGTAGTGCATTACTAATATTAGGTGTTTCCTGTATTGAAAACAATGGATGTATAGGTAGTGATTAAAATACACATATTATAAATGCTTTTACACAAACGTGTATCGATTAACTCTGGATCTTCCATACATATCTTTGTGCACATATATTTGGAGTATTATTTTTTTTCTGGGAAGTGGAACCGTTGGGATTTTCTACCTATCCACTTCTGTACTCTTCTCAGCTGTTCATACCAAACTGCTGAGCTGCATGTCATCTGATCCGCAGCCACTCAGAACGGCCTTGGAATTTCTTGGCTACCTTTCTAGGGCTTCAGTGAAGCTCAGGGAGTGAACTTTTCCTTCTAATGCAAGTGTGATATTTATTCCTATGAGTATTCCTTGATCCCAGTGGAAAAATTCTTGAGGCACCAAAACCAGAACGTCACCTTGTCATCTTAAAGTAGTAACTGGACACAATTTCATCCCCCGCTGTTTGCTGTCTTCCAGGGCCCTTAAGTCTATACAGTAACCAGATCATTTTCATTTCTCTGTCTCAGATTTTTATGATGCTCTATGTTCAACTTACCACATTCTCTGCATGCATTAAGTGCTAGCATTATCATATAGTGCCACTTTCTTGCTCCTTTTAGGCTTCTTCAATTGGGAGCTGGAGCTCAAGGTCTCCCTTGAGCTGTAAAGAAAAGGGGTTTGGAATTTCATTGTATTTTTTGCACATCTCATAATTATAGGAGAAGAGATGTTGCCAGCCTGTACTGGGGGTAGTGGTTCGTCTCATCTCATCTTTCGTCTCACTTCTAATAGGTGACTCAGAGGAGACTGAGGAATCCTCTGAGGGAAAGCTACTGGTAGCTGAAATTATTGATACAAGTCTGAGAATGTGAGGGTTTGTTTAAAACTTATTTCTTTATCCCACCTAATTTAACTACGGGTAGGCACATAATACAAGAAAAGATTTCTATACCAGAGGTAGTCAAGATGAGGACGCCTCGTTGCTTTATAGCATAGCTGCAAAATATTTTCTGCCTTAGTGTATACCTTAGTAATTCAAAATAATTTTAAATTTCTAAAAACATTTCGAATTTCTTAGTTGCTGTTACTTGTTTAGCAACAGGTTTTGGGGTTTTTTTTGTTTGTTTACTGTGATGCCTTCTTAAATGAGTCACTTTGCTTTATGCAACTGTAAATGTCTGTATTACATTTCCTGATATATTGGCCCGCAGTGTGCCCATGTCTGAGGGTGGTCCCGACCCACTCCCCAGTGAGCTGGCAGGGGAGCTGATGGGGGCTGGATGGGAGAAGCTGCAGGGAGTTTGATTTTCCAGAGCTCTGTCAGTGTGAGGCAGCTGCACGGTCTCACCTATACGAGGCTCAAAGTTTGTCAGTATTTTGTCTTTTATTAGGGCCCTCTCCTGCTTCATTATGTCATCGCTTAAGAAACGCTTGTGACTGCGGCAGGAAGGATTTGTGGTCGCATCAGCATAAATGTGTGGCAGAGCCAGCAGAGTGCAGTGTAATACCTGCTGCCAGGCAGCAGAGCTAGCTCTCCACCAGGAGCTCAGCACCACCAGCGCTGCTTGCGAAAAAATAATGCTTAAAAATTGGATGAACCGTCTCTCCTAACTATTCTCATTTAACAAATGAGACCGTGCAGCTGGTACGGCGCTATTTTAGTCAGATTAGGCACCAAAGGCTTGAGGTGATTTAGCCTGGAGAGAGGGAGAGTGAGGGCTGCCCTTTCTCCCGCTGTGGGTGGAAGCAGGGCAGGGTAGAGGCACTGCAGCAGAGGCAGTCCACTGGCAGAACCTTGGAGGTGTAAAGGGTGATCAGGTGATAAACTGCAGCTCCCAGCGTTTTGCGGGTACAGGGGAGTGTGTAGGAAGCTGGTATGGTGTACTTCTGCTCTTCTTCCCCTTGCTGAGATGCGAACAGCAGCCCCCAGATGAAATGGTCTATGATCTTCTGACCTGTCCATCTCTGTTGTCCCCTGCAAGCTGCAATAGTTGGGAGCTTGAGGAGGCGGCCACCGCGTAACGGAGGTCCCCTCTTCAGTGAAAACATAACCTAACCAAACAAAAAGAATCAGTCAGATGCAGATGCATGAGATGGTAATCCTGGAGAGTATTTCCACATTTCGATGTCATATAGCCATAACACTGAAAATTTTGCCATTTGATTTCAGAAGAGGCAATTTTAACTCTGTGTAGTTTACTACGTTCTGCTTCCTGTTCTTGACATGCACTGAATTGTGTTCCAATTCAGGCAAAAATGTTATTTCACTCTTAACTCCTGTGTTTAAATCTACACTAGGCAGATGGATGAATATATGCATTTTAAACAGATGTATCTGCCTGGGGAATATTCCCCGCACAAACATTAGCACTTCAGAACCTCATGTGGATTCAGGGCAATTTAATTTTCGCAAGAAGTATTAGTACCTTGGGACAAATACAGCTCTGCACTCACACTTCATGCTATCTAAATGTACTCTATGCATATTTTATCTGACCTTTGTAAAGGTTGGAAAACACGTTCTCCATCATGATGCAAGAATAACTGTTGGAGAGACCACACCTTGCCTGCTGGATACTTCAAATATCATTTCTAACCAGTCTTGACTCAATGCACTTTACAGTGCAATTTAGGAAATCTAGGCTTTTTAGCATACAGGGAAGTAGATAGTTTCCAGGGTAATCCTCAGTCTGAGCATTGCCTGGCACAAAAGGAGAGTCAGGACCTTATGTGACTTGCCATCCTGCCCAGCTTTCTTCAAAGTGTGTATTAAACAAATGTGCTCTGTAGTTCTTACCTGCTAACCCCGTACACGTTCAATACCCGATTTGAAGGCAGTCCACTGAGTACTGAGCTGTCTAAGCTGGCTTGATTTATCTCATGGAGAGTCAGGTTAGAGATCATAGCATGAAACTGTAAAATGCTTTCAAAGCACTGACTTCCAGAAAATGGGTAGAGTTGTTAGGATTTCTTAAATAGCAGAAAGTGCCTGAACCAGGGAATTGTTACCTGTATGTCCATGGTAACTGTAAGTACTTTGTTTGTCTTCTTAAAACCAAAAGATGTAAGAGTGTGGTCAGGTATTTGGTCAGTAACTTCTTTCTTTTATTCTTCCTGAGAAAATTTATTCTCACTCCATCACTAACTTCTGTCAAATAGTCGCTTTCAGACATTGAATCTTTTGGGCTAAAGAAACAACCCTTTTGAGAATCTCCTGTCTGTTCTAGAGACTTTTAGGACTGTTTTGTCTACCTTGGAGACCCTCACAAACAGGAAAATCTCATCAAGAGATGTATTTTGCTGTTTCTTATGAGAGAGCAAGGCTATGGGGGTGGGATGAGCACAGATATATATCCATATGGAAAGTTAATCGGGTATGTGCTATTCTGCTTCTTCATTTTAGAGAGACAACTTTGCATTTCTTACACCCCTAAACTTCTGATGCTTTGAGTGGTCAAGCACAGGCTGGGACCTCCCTTTTGTTCAGAATACACATTTCTATAATGTCTGGATTACTTTTCACCGCCTTGTGGCTAATTATAAATCACTCTTTAGATCCTGAATCCTGTGCAATTCTTACAGAAATGAATTCCTACTGACTGTTTTATCTGTTGTTTTGATGGAAAATCAAGCCAACACTGAGAGTAGATGATGACTATTTTAAAGTGATAATCAGAGTTAACCTCGGTTAAGATATACTGTTATTTTATCCTTGTTGTCAACATCTTGTAGCAACAACAAAGTGTTAAAGAGCAGTCTGAAGCAGCCTGAAGTAATGCTTTGCCTACATGAGGGAATAGCCTAATACAGCAGTGGTGGGGCAGCCTTCATCACTCAGTTATGAGATGGGTGCTGCAAGCTGCCTAAATCGTGTCCAGCCCAGGGATGGATCAGCACCTCATCAGCAATTGAAGGGTGGCTCCTCAGCACATGCCCTGTTGGATCTAAGTGTGCGCCATCCTCCTGGAGGGTCTGGCATATCCCTGCCATGAGTGGCTAGGAATTGCACTTCTGAAATCTGCTTGCCTTGGTAAATGAAATACATCTGCTGTCACAGTGGCCTCCTGGCATGGGATGGGCTAGTTCTCTTGCCCTTCGGGCCAGGGCAGCTTCATCCAGACTGTTTTCTGGGAATAGACCCTTGCTATCGCCTGACCTGTGTCCAGGAATCCTTTTGGAAAGCCGGCACACACCAAGGCAAGCCAAGGGCTGTTCTAACACATCAGCATTAGGTTGATCGAGGTCCTTTTTCTGGGGATGTTATCTAACACTGCTTAATCTGCTAAGACATAATATATGTTATTAAATATAACATGTATTGTGTTCTATTTAGTGTATACTCTATATATGTCCTAAAGTAGGGACGTAGTGCAGAGTGACAGGAACACCTTACAGTTCCAGCACAGTTGTTCTGCAATGCTCCCTCTTGTAAGAAATATTTGAGATGCCTCATTTGTTCTTAGCTTGTTTCATTATTGCAAGACACTATATTGGGCTGTGAGAAATGTATGAATTATGTATGCTTCAGTATAGAGACATTATAACATGACTTAGGAAAGAAGTCTGCAGTTTTACTGCAGTTTTGCCTTGCATTTGGCATTTTATCACCCAAATGTTAAATAGTGTGAAACTGGGATAGTAAAAAAATCATTCTCGTTTTTAAGAATTTAATGCAGAGATTTCACGAAGTCTGTCAGCTTTCAAGCAAGTCCAGAATCAGTTAAGCTTTATATAGATCTGTGAACATGTATTGGCATTTTTTAAAATCCTTCCTGAACACAACAACAACAACGTTGAATAATATCGAGCCTAGTATTTAAATTCTTTTGAATTGTTTTTCAGACTTACTTTCTCTGTCCAGACTGTAGTAGAGTGCTCACGGGCTTCATACCCAACTGCAGGCTTTTTAGTTTAGTGGCCTAATCTTAGGACTTACCCCTCTGGCTTTGATAATGAATTGCATGATAAACTTTGTATTTAACCTCTCTATTTTGTGAAATGTGTGGCCGAAGATGAGCCTCCAGGAGGAGCTGTTAGCTGTACGTTTAGAGAGATAAATCTCAATTTAATACAGCTTTCATCAAGTTGTGTTTTAGACATCACGGTGCAGATAGTATCATTTTTGTGATATGACACTGTCCAGAATATATGCAAGAACTGAAAAATAGGTGTCTGATGTGCCTGTCACAGGTGCGACATACCCCCAGATTGGCATCCTGTTATGCAATTTACATCAAACACTTCTACATACTCTTTCTTCTCTCACATCTGGGATATATGACCTCTTAGAAGACAAGTGCAACCAGAATTTCATCCCTTTCATCTGGCAGTTGCCAAGAAGATACAAATTTTTTCTTCTGAGATGAAACTAAGCGTGTGCCTCCAAAACATTGTATCTCATCACTGGAAATTTCAGTGGCCTCCATTAAATACATTATAAATGAACTACACAGGAGCAGGATTTAATTGTGTGTGTTTTAGGCAGCACTCTGATTAGCTGATGGCTCAACCCAATAGAAATGGTTGCACTTGAGCTCAAACGTCCTTCCAACCTTGATGATTCTGTGATTCTGTGAAAGTGCCGGGTCCTGCACTTGGGTCACAACAACCCCAAGCAGCGCTACAGGCTTGGGGAGGAGTGGCTGGAAAGCTGCCTGGCAGAAAAGGATCTGGGGGTCCTGGTGGACAGTCGGCTGAACATGAGCCAGCAGTGTGCCCAGGTGGCCAAGAAGGCCAATGGCACCTTGGCCTGTATCAAGAATGGTGTGACCAGCAGGAGCAGGGAAGTGATTGTGCCCCTGTACTCAGCACTGGTGAGGCCGCAGCTTGAGTGCTGTGTTCAGTTTTGGGCACCACAGTATCGGAGGGACATTGAGGTGCTGGAGCATGTCCAGAGAAGGGCAATAGAGCTGGTGAGGGGTCTGGAGGTCTTATGAGGAGCGGCTGAGAGAGTTGGGATTGTTTAGCCTGGAGAAAAGGAGGCTCAGGGGAGACCTTATCACTCTCTGCAACTACCTGAAAGGAGGTTGTAGCGAAGTGGGGGTCAGTCTCTTCTCCCGAGTAACAAGCAACAGGACAAGAGGAAATGGCCTCAAGTTATGCCAGGGGAAGTTTAGATTGGATACTAGGAAAAATTTCTTCATGGAAAGGGTTATCAAGCATTGGAACAGGCTGCCCAGGCAAGTGGTGAAATCACCATCCTGGAGGTATTTAAAAGATGGGCAGACGTGGTGCTGAGGGACATGGTTTAATGTTGGTTTTGGCAGTGTTAGCCTGATGGTTGGACTGAATGATCTTAAAGGTCCCTTCCAACCTAACTTATTATGTGATTCTGTGAAATTACAAGAAATAAAAAAACCCCAATAATTTTGTTTGACAGATATATTATAGAATGCTTGACTAGTGGAAAAGTTCAAGGAAAACCACTGAATTTGCCCAAATAAAAAGTTTTGTTCATTCAAAACCAAAATATTTTATTTCATATTAGAGTATTTAGAATGTTTCTGAAAACAAAGGTGAAGCAAATTTTGAAATTATTTTTTAAAATTAAAATATTAATTGAAAAATGTAAAAATTAAATATTTTACCTTTTCAAAAATTGTTTCTTCATCTGGACTAAATTCTTTCAGCAAAATTGAGAAAATCTCATTCTACCCAAATCTGCATTTTACCAAAAACTATCCCAAAATATTTTTAACTTTTTCTACTCTGTAGTCACTGATATTTATATTTATTAGAAACATAGCAAATAAGTTTATTTCATCTGTAAACTGGAGTAATTGCACCAAAAATATATATTTGTACGTAGTTTAGTTTCCTTCCATTTACTTCAATTTTATCTCAGTAGTCCTTCTCCTGACTGACCCCATTTTAAATAAGAAAAGAGCTGGGACATCAAAGCTTGTACCTGTATCTTAATGTCTGGCCATGTATCTGCTAGTGTAACTTTCTCTTCAAGGAAGGATGTACTAAATGAGACAATCCATCATTGGGTCCTATTTTACATGAAGTAACTATTTTTTGCTTTATTTTTTCATTATATTGTCTTTTCATAATAAATATATTTTCTCACTAAAAAGTATAGCAAGCCAAAACATTTATGCCTATAAACAATTTCAGATATTTTCCCTGGTTCTGTGTCATTTCTTCTGGACTGCCTAAGACATATGAGAGAGGCAAAAAATTGCCAGTGTCTGCCTGCTGGGAATAGCCATAGAGGGAGGAATTTCTGCAAGCATGTACTTTTCTTCTATGCCTCTTTCTTAAAATACGTGGCAGAAGGGCAAGATGGATTAAGGAAGAAGGTTACATACAGGAAGGGAACAGCCAGACTGGCATCCTCCAGCTATCACCTTTTGATCATTCTCTACAGGTCATTTCCAGTTTGCTCAAGTTAATGCAGCCTGCATGCTAAGCTGTGATAAAAATGCAGTAAAAACCAGTACCAGCTTTCTGATTGTCTTTCACTGTGTGACATCAGCAAAGAGCTTTATACACTTTCCGCGGCACTGATGTACCTTGGTTTGTAATCTCAATCATTAAGAGAATTTGCATTTGTGTAATTTTTTTTCTTCCTTCCCCTTTTCAGAGCTGACTTTGATGATTCTGCT
Source organism: Chionis minor (assembly GCA_013398295.1). Classification (NCBI taxonomy): domain Eukaryota; kingdom Metazoa; phylum Chordata; class Aves; order Charadriiformes; family Chionidae; genus Chionis; species Chionis minor. The sequence goes on from VZSF01004330.1 coordinate 207,056, forward strand.
ACTTATTCAGCAGTTGCAACAAATGTCCATGGGCAAGCATCAACTAATTGTGCTGTGATTGTGCGAAGTAAGTCCTACTTCATGTTTTAAAATAAGAAATAAATATCATACTCATGTCATTGAATGTTTATTGTATGTTTATTTGTAGGGTTCAGAGAAGGTGAAGAGCCTCACCCAGCTGGGATAATGCCCTTCCACTGTAAGCATATTTTTTCTTTTTCCTTAAATATTTTATCTACTCTTATCATGTTTTACAGATGAGAAAAATTGGATATAACTTGCTGCTTCTGGCTTTGCCTTCTAAGCATTCAGTTACATTTGGAGCTGTCCAGATACTTTTGCTTTCCCAGTTGCATTTCTAGATCAGCATACAGTGTAATAGAGAGCTCCATCTCCTGTTCACATTGGACAATAATCTGATTGTGCCATGTACAATTCACTTATACTCGATAATGTTTTCATTTTCTCATGCATAGTGCCCCTGTCATATGATGTTTGCTTCACCCATATTGATGTCCAGTTTCTGGAGAAGTTTGGAGTCACTTTTGGAACTGAAGGTGAAACACTGACCCTGAAGTGTTCTGTGTTGATCACCCCTGATCTGAAAAGGCTACGACCTCGTGCTGAGTGGTATAGAGATGGTAAGTTAGTACGTTGAATAGAAGCTACCTGGAAAATGCTGGAGGAAACACTGAGGACATAGATCAAGCTTAGAACACGAGATTCTCAGAATTAAATTTGTAGCAGAGCAAATAAATATCTCTAGTTAGAAGTTATAGACCTGCACTCTCTTTCAATTAAGTGACTTGGTCAACCTTTTCTTGAGCATGCATTTACAGCAACAGGAGGTAATCTTGTACTATCTGATAACACAATAGTTAGAACATTTACTGACTACGTGGGGATCCAAAATCACTTCCATGATTTGTAACTGAATCCTGTGACCACTGAGCTGAAGGGTACTCACAGAGCAGTAAATTAAAACACTGAGGTGTGGGTGTGAGCCTCTATTTCCAGCTTGCTCTAGTATTCATTATAAATTTTATATTAAAATCAGTTAAATGTATAGTTCAGAAATACTTGTAGAAGCCAGGCCTGAAACATGCCTTTGCTCTTCTTCTTAAGTCCCATGTTGGTAGGTTGCTTTCCTTGCATCTTTTGTCAGTGAAAACCTACGCTATGCCAAGTGAAGTGGTCTTAACTGGAAGTACAGAAAATAACATCACTGAAGCATATCGTATACTTTGGTGGACGGTACACAAACCCTACAGTGTTTGTTCATCCAACTAAAAAGATCTTGAAATATAAAACTAATTACTTAAAGTTTAAAACATGGCAGGTTGTTGTAGGTATTTAGCTCACCACCTTTCCCCAACCACAAGCTCTGTGTAGGATTCTAAAGTAAATATTCTTCCTGAGGATTTAAGTAAAGCCTTGGTTACTTGTGAATGGTGAGACCTTTCTCCAAGGAACCACATTTGATAATGGCAGAATCCCAAGACTGATGTTTGGACTAGTCCCAGACAGGCTGGTAGAAATTTCCATAGCTGACAAAATGTGGTGCATAAACTAAGAGACAGTAATATTAGTAAGTCAGTCAAGAAAATTCAAGATTAGGAGAATCAGAAATCTTTTATTGCTGCTAGTTTTGCCTTTTGTTTCATGTACATCACAGTTTTACATAGATTCGCATCTGATCCTTCAGGGAACGGACTGCTACTTACTATTTCATTCCTGTTTATCTATCACTGTGGACACTTGGAAATATTAGATGTTATTAAAACAAAAAGACCTTTTTTGTTTGGTGAATAACCTAAAATCTAAGGCTCATCCTTTAACCCAGGTTCTGTTCCCACTGAAGTGTATAGGGATTTGTAATCGCGATTTGTAATCCCTATAAATAATTTCTCATGTCACTCTCAGGTGAATCATCCACCCCAATGGTACCTTTACTTTGTCTCCTTCTAGGCCTGGTTTCTTGAGGTGCCAAACCTCTGAAATTTTGGGTTTGGAACTGCAGCCATAAGGAACTGTTAGTTTTCGAGGACTGACCCATATTGTTCCACTTTTGATCCTACACAAATTGTTCTTACACTATGGATAGGTGAACAAAAGCTTACAGCCCTTTCAGTTTAAGTCTTCACAATGCCAAGATAATTCCCTCTTGATATGTAATAATATTATGCTCTTTGTTTTACCCATTATTTGACTCAAGTTTACCTTCCTTGTGAAATCCTGAGATGAAAACTTGGTCTCTTTGAAGCCCATAGGTTTTTGCTAGTGAGTCAGATAGGCCTTCATCCCATTAACCTACTTAAGTTACGGGAAATAACGTGATACAAACAAGCTTAGATTTTTCCTCTGTTGCACTTACATGGGTCACAGTATTTCCAAGAGGTGTACAGGTGCATCAACTGGAAGAACTTGTTCTCAAACACGGCAGGAATTCATGCACTATGAACCTTTGCTATGTGCTATGGTTCCTTGTGTTGAGTCTCTTGAGAGCTGTAGGCAATGTGTAAATGTAAACAATGAGAAGATTAATAATTTGTTCAACATCATGTGCTTTAGATGTTTTGGGGTTTTTTTGAGAGGTAATACTTAATTCTACTCTTGCATTAAGGCAAACTGTATTTTTCCTGAAATCTTTCAGTTTGTGTTAATCAAGTAGTAACAACTAAAGCCCTGAGATGGATACATATGATTTACTTCTAATAACTATACACAAGAGAAATATGTGTTTATCCAGCATTAATAAGCTTCAAGTGAGTGAACCTTATTGAGGATGTCTACTAGACTCCTAGAGGCATATAAGTAAACTGGATCAAATCCTCTGAAGTGGTTTGGGATTTGAGAATCATAAAGATGATGTCTATAATTCATGGTCCACTTAGAACAATTCAAGATACTGAAAGAAATAAATAGAAACAATACTTCAGGAATGCATATCTAATCTGGATATTTCACCTGGTAACAGGAGATTTCGGTTATTGATCTCTAATGTAATATAAATATTATAACGATACAGGTAACAGCATTCTGCAGCCATTTATATTGTAATCTGGAAAAAAATAATTGAATTCAGAGGGAAAAATTATGGAGTGCAGAATTTAGCTGAAATTTCAGCAACAAAAGTATATGATGAAAAGACACTTCAGTAGATAGTAGTTCCCTGCTCTTTATATGAATCTTCAGCAGACTAATATTTTAGGAAAAATATCTCATGTACTGAAAACAGCCTGTGAGGCTTGGGTCACACTGTGTCCAAGGGTTAGTCTCTTGCAGGTTTGTTCCTTGGTAAGTGCTGGGAGAAGTGACAGGGCACAACAGATGAATAGACTGGGAATTTACGTGCAGTAATGAGATCCTGTAATTGTGACATTATTGTGACGGCAGGTGCATGAGTACCTGCTCTATTAGAACTGCTGAATATGCTTGTGACCTCCAAAGTTTACTCTTCTTCTTGGCTTGTCTAGAAAGTCATCCATCCAGACTGCATTCTTAGAGGATCTGGTAGGTCTTTGGCCTTGTGTGAAGGAGACAAGTTTTTCTGCTCTTACCAAACACGACTGCCTCTGCAGTTTCTGGTCTCAGGTACACAGAAAAGGTGCAAATGGGTGATTCTGGACTTAATAGACAATACAGGCTTGCCTGCAGTTTCTCTGTATTCAAACTAGAGTGTCTACGATTTCACTCAAGCTTGCAGTCTAAATAAGTGACCTGCTTTTCAGAGGTGCTGGTCACCCAACTTCATTTTTTTCTTCCAGATTTTCCACAGAACTCATGCATTAGTTACAGATTCTAGGTGAAGACATTTTCTGATTTCATTTAAAGTACTTCATATCTCTTTACACAAAGCCTTAGTACCATTGTGACATGCATAACAGAACGGGGACATGCAGATTTTCTAGGTGAGGATCTCATGGGAAGGAAAGTAACTGAATTTACTTTGTACACTTCTCAGAAAACAACTGTGTTCTTCAGTGATTATGTAATTTACTGCTGTACATTTTAGTAGCATGTGTCTTCCAGGTGCTTTATTATCTGAATGTGTGTAATTTTTTCATACCTTCTTGTGCAGTTCAGCGTGTAGGTGGGAAAACTGATTCCTTTGCAATTGTTTAAGTGTCTGCTTCAAAGTGTATTTAAGCAATAGAATCATAAACATTTATAGATATTCAGCTCCTTTAAATACAGTTCTGCTGCATTGATTACAATAAATTAGTATGCAATAGGTCTTAGGAAGTTAAAAATAAAAAATAATCCAATCAATTATTAAAAAGGGTTATATGAGAAAGTCCCTTGACTAGCATAAAATATCCTGCTCATTCTTTTGCCCTGGTTTCACTAGGCAATCAGAGTAATTTGCATTAATCATGGGTCATCACCTCTCACCTGTGAGAGATTCAAATTTAATTTTATTCACTGCTCAACAGGCATGCCTTGAAGATTTAAATTTAGTCTATATTTATAGCAGTCCTCAGATTAAACTGAAATCTGGTCTTTAAACTTGGAGGAAGAAATTGAGTAATCTGACATTTGACCTAAACAGGTAGCAAATCTTAATAAAAATGAAACAAAGTTCCACCCTGCATTCAGTACAGCATATGACACGTTTTCATGTCGTTCTTTCAAACTATGGATAATACTTTTCTCTGACAGTGTATTAAAAATAATAGCGATAGAAATTCTGTTGTTGGCACTGCACAGGGTTGCCTGAGACTTTATATTCTCTAAAATTCACTGATGAAATAAGTTTAGAGAGATACAGCTTACTCTCTGTAGAGTTTTCATAACATCAAAGGACCATCAATCTGATCAAAGCTGGCATAAATGTTAGTTTGTGCCCCTGATTAGCACAGAGCTGCACTAGGACGTAGGTTGTTCTGGCCAGCATAGTAATGTGTCTGATGGGTCTTCTCTTCCAGATGTGCTGATAAAGGACTCCAAATGGACAAAGCTGTATTTTGGAGAAGGCCAAGCAGCTTTGTCTTTTACCCATCTAAACAAAGACGACGAAGGTTTATACACCCTGCGCATGGTTACAAAAGGTGGAGTGAGTGAATACAGTGCATACCTGTTCGTCAGAGGTAAACTTTTCATCTGTTTCTTGGGGATAAATTAAAAAGAGCAGTAGAATGATTATGTTTATTAAACAATCCCATGTAGTGACTGAAGTACGAAGGAAATCCAGCCTTGTGGTATTTCATAGCCATCTAATTTATATAGTAGTCTGTACTAGAAAAAATAGTCACCTTAAGTGAGTGGGGAGCTTCAAGAGGAGCATGCTCCTGAAGCTGTTTTCCTTTCTGAAGAACAGGAGAAATCATGTTTGTGAAGAAACAGCTTGTTTCTTTCTTTCCCATCTCCATTTGCTTTCCTGGTAGTAAATAAGCACCCTTGCATACTACCAGTCCTCACTGTGATGGTTTTAGCTCTAGAGATTGCCAACGGGGAAGGAGCCTTGTTGAACATTCTTATATCCTATGCCTGGCCTTAGGAGGAGGCACAGGAGAAAGCAAAAGAAATGTTCCCACCACTGTATCAGTCGCAGTCATCTCAATAATGAGAGAAAATAAGCAAAGTAAGAAATTAGGTCACTGAAGAAATACAGTTTTCACAAGGGGTATAGATAAAAGGAGGTAAAATGTAATAAAATAGAATAATGGTCAGAATTTTCCCTCACATTTGCACGCACAACCCTCACTGAAGTGAGAATGAGCTTCCACATACATCTGTGAGCAGAACTTAGTTTTCACTTTTTTTTTTTTTTAATTGAAAGATGAAAATATCTCTGGCTAAGCAGTTCTTTCACTCTCTTAAATATATTGGACAACGTCCTTTATGGTGGCAAACTGGAGCAGCCCCACTGAAGCCATTGGAGCTGTAATTTCAAACCTTGGTTTCTTTGGAAATTTATTGGAACATATGTGTCTTGCAGAGTGTTGTCCAGAGAGTTTCTGTGTGGGGTGAAGGGACATGAAAGTTTCTTCAGGGGGTTGAGTTCCATCGCCCTCACAGGACTAGTGCAAGGGCTTCATCAGCTTTGCAATATGTCCTGAACAAGCCGCTCTGCCACCCTGATCTCATTAGAAACAATTTGCTAAAGCTTTCTGTTTCCCAATTACCTTCTAAGAAATAAAGTTATCTGGGTGAAAAAGGCCCACTGATATGTAATAACTTTCCTAGAAGTTATTGGTGTAGTAGTGGGTCACTTTTAGGTACTTCTATTGTCCCGTTGCATGCAGAGGACCCTGGACTTGAGCTATGTCCTCTGGAGTCTCTCCTGTCCTCTGTTGGACTTGCTCTTGCCTTTTTTCATGTTGACTGTAGTCTGATACTGAGCACGAGCCACCTCACAATTGACTGTGATTAGACTCTATAAATTTAAATTCTATACAGGATGTTTTTGTGTTATAGAAACCTTTCTTTGAAGGGAGGGAAATTTACCTGTTATGAGACTTCATTAGGAGTTGTGGGTCCGCATCCGTCAACACCTCTCAAAATGAAACCACAGTAGGGTATCTTAACAGTGGAACATTGATTACTTATGCCTGTTGGTATTGTAAGACTTTAAATAAAAAGTAGCCTTAGAATGTACCAATAGTTTTATTCCTTGGGAGATTTATTTTCCTCAGCTTCACATTCTTTACTGAGTACCTTGGTCTGATCAGTAACCCACTGAGCTACAGCTTTCAGTGGGAAATAACGTCAAAAACATATGGGGTAGTTGAGCTTTTAATTCTCATGAAAAAAACGGATATTTGATGCCTAAACTGATTTTCTGCCCCTCAAAATATCCCTGAACATTTTTATTTATGTGGAGATATAGACATTGTGGGCCTGATTCATTAGTGCAGTGAATTACTGTGTAATGAAATCTTTGCGCTCCTATTCAAATAAACAAATAGCACAGTGAACTGGAAATCTTCACTTTTGTCTTTGTCGTAGATTTCAGAGGAGTCAGGATCAAAATTGATTTTTTTTTTTGTGGTCCAGATGCTGATGCATTAATCGCAGGAGCACCAGGGGCGCCAATGGATGTTAAATGTCAAGATGCTAACAGAGACTATGTTATTGTTACCTGGAAACCACCAAACACAACCAGTGAGAGCCCAGTCATTGGATATTTTGTTGACAAGTATGTAAACATTAGGATTTATTTAATTTTGTTCACTGCCAAGACCATTTATATACTGAAGAAAAAAGAAGTTACAGTTGTATCCTTCAATATGTGGGTTCTTTAGATATATTTTTACAGACCCTAGGCATTGGAACTCAGTTGCTTACTGTTTTAAATTACTAAATTGTTCACTGGCTAACTTTTAATCCAGATGATCTAGTACCTTCCCAGGCAATTCTGGGCACAGCCTGGGAGTTAGCAAGGGCCAGGGGCCATTCCCAGCAATCATTTCCAGGCAGTCACACTTTATCAGACACTAAAAATGCTCAATAGTATGGATGTGCCCAAATCAGAGAATGAGCTCTGTCAATATATAATTTATAGAAGCCATAATCCATGGGCATCTTGAATTAAATTTCATCTCTTTAATGTGTATACAACAAAAGCTGAAATCTAGGAGTTATTGTAGTATCTTTTTCTTTCTGCCTTAACTGTGGTACACCAGGAGCTCAAGACATGGGCTCCTGGGAGTTGGTAGTTTAAATCAGAATGGCAGTCCTCCCTCCTCCTGTCTGCTTTGCTCTTCGCTGGCGTTTCAGCTCAGAGCAGGCAGTCCAGGATCAGGGGATCCAAGCACTGTTTTGCATGTCTCTCCCACTGAAGTGCATGCTTGCCCCTTGTAGCCAGAGCAGAACATCTGATACTTACTGTTTGAAACTGCCAGTCAGCAAAAAATTACTGAAATGATTTCATAATGTGTACTGCTCTGCATTTAAAAGCAACATTTGCAGCTCATTCCTATTTGCTACCCCGTAATTTAGTCTAGTTCGGAGACAACTGTCTGGCAATTGCTGGACAAAGTTGGCTTATGAATGGCAGTCAGTATGAGGAGATTAACTTAAGCCCTGGGGACTCTGACCATTTATATCCAGAGATCATGAGAGTATTTCACCTAATTTGTGTATAATCTAATCAGCTGAGCCTTTTGACATTTTGCTTGGATTACTGCAACACCAAGGAGTCCTTGATCATGACCCCGTTTTTCCTGGTGCTGTCCGGGCAAAAGGCAGTCTTCTCCACAAAGGTTTATAATAGTAGGACACAAAACAGTTGTGTGCACACAAAGGAGCCAGTATGAAGATGTCACTCTGCTTCTTGATGACTCCTATGCTCTGTGGCCCAACCATTGTTGGAGAGAAAAGCACTAAGGTGCTTGCTTAAAAATATGACAAGAAAGAGATAGAAAAGTTTGGGTGAATGTTGCAATTTTCTTGTGTTCTGTGGAGATGCATGTTGAAAATAAAAGTGAATAACTTGTTCTGTAGATGACAAGGAAGAGAACCAGATGGAAGGAAGCACAGTGAGTTGAAAAGGCCAAAAAACATGCAAGAAAAATGACCTTTGCAGTTGCATTATGAATAAATATGAGCAAGGTGGGAATTGGTTTTCTGATCAGAGGAAAGAGTGTACAAATTGTGTGACTTTCATTAACGAGGTGTATGGTTTAATTCCTCAACTTAGTGAGGATAACTTCTGTGATTCTGACTTGGTGTGTGTAAGATGGTGTATATTTATTGTGGAATGATACTGATAAATGCTGTATTTTGCTATTCCAAGGTGTGAAGTAGGTTTGGAAAACTGGGTCCAGTGCAATGATGCCCCTGTAAAAATCTGCAAGTATCCTGTGACTGGTCTTTATGAGGGACGATCTTACATATTCCGTGTGAGAGCAGTGAACAGCGCTGGCATTAGCAGGCCTTCTCGAGCCTCTGAACCAGTTGCAGCTCTTGACCCTGTTGACCTCGAGAGAACACAAAGTAGGTTATGCAAGGTTGAAACACATGTTGAATATCTGATCTTACTTTGTTTTCGTATTCTGTTTGCTTAGGAGCAGAGTTTATTTCTTGCTTTGATTGAATATCTCACTAATTGCAAGGTGGGGGATGTAGTTGAAATGGCAAGGTCCAGACAGACAATTTGGCAGGACCTGGCGACTCTATCTGAATTATGTCTGGTTTAGCTTAGCTTTAAAATAGGCACTCATTGTCACAAGGAGCAGTTTTCAAGTGAGTCCTGGACACTTGGATCATTTGCACTGGGAGATGGGCCCTCAGATCCCATAAACTTCCATGTTTGATGGTAGTAACTTTTGAAGAAACTATTGAATGTGTTTGATTTACTTAAAGAAAAAATAAAAATTGTCATATGAATCCTCTGGCCCACACACTGTTGTATTTATCCACAACTTTTTTTCTCAGTGAAGAGCCAGTACTGTCACAAGGGCCCCATGCCACAGGCTGGAAGGTCTCTGATATTGTGACTTGTCTGGCAGATGGAAAAAGTTGATCTAATAAACGAACTCTGTCTGAAGGCTGGTCTTGTGCTCAAGGCCACTGCATACTGAAAAGGAGCCTTATGAGAGCTTCTCCATGAATAGAGTAAGCGGGCTTGCTCTGGGGAGTAGTTTTATTGATTTAGCCTTGTCCTAAACCCCTGTGCATATTCCGTATATCGTGTACTTGCACACCTTCTGTTCTGTGTTCTTTTACTCAGAGGGGAATTAAATTCATTATGAAGACTGCAAAGCACTGCCCCAGTGTTGCTTGTAAAATCTGAGTTGAATATGCTGTGTTTCCATTAGCTTTATGATTAATTCCTATAACAAAAGTCCAATTCATTATACAATTGTTTATTAATCTGCCACATAATTGAATCCATCTACTGTGACTATGATTCTTGCTTTTTAGCACAGCTTTAAATAATACTGTCTTACCATGTTCTCTTTTTCTATGAAAGTGAATGAACCAGTGTATATGACTTTGAGTTGACTCCATTTGGGGAAAGATTTCTTAACAGGGTTATAGAAATAGAGGTATATGGGCTTTTGAACAGATGCTGAACAATAATTTGCCAAAGTGATAAATATATTAAACTGGTTCAAGAAACTAATCGAGTATTTTGATTAACAGCTATTCATGTCGATGAAGGGCGAAAGATTGTGATCAGTAAGGATGACCTTGAAGGTATGTAGCATTTCTATGATTTCAGTCTATCTGTTCATATTCCAGGAATTTAGCGTTATGACTAGAAACATAGCATGAAAAGAAATCCACCTAGTGCGTAGACTTTTTATAATAATAAATAAAGACAGATATTGTGGCTTGCAGGGCTGAGAGAACACAAGTGAAAGGTGAGGTCTAAAAGGACAGAGACCATCACCCTCTCAACAGCGCTACTTTCATTATGTGCTGACAGCGTCTCCTCACCTTTTTGCTTTGGCTAGTGCTAAGCTGAATTTAAACAGCTGAATATTGCATTTGATTGCCCGCATTTCCCTTCCTCCTGTCCTTCTGGGAGCTAAATATAGCTTTTTTTAGGCTGCATTTGATGATCTGGTTATTCCCATTTTCATAATACTTCGGCAATCCACCCCAGTTCTTTAATTAATATATCTATCTGAATAGAGAGGTTGTTCTTAAGGTTAAGGTTATACACTGAATACTGTTTTTCCTCAGAAGAACTAGAGAGATCACTGCCAATTTTTGAGATTAAGCCTGAATTTCTTCTGTCTTTGGTTATTTCTGTATGTGGTGATTATTTTTTTTAGGCTTGGGTAATGATCTTCTTTTCACTTAAACTGTCAAAAATGTTAACTATAATGGCTCAGGAGTAAAAAATATGTCTGTCTACTCTCTTCCACAAAGGTTATAAAGCTGTAACTCCAATAACAACATAGTAAAAGAGAAACCACCTGAGAACAGGTGTAGTTTGAAGGAGAATTCGACGTTAAATGGTTTCCCTAATGCACGGGCAGGACAGATTTTTACAATGGTACCCTAAATTAATTGATATGGGTATTATACGATCAGAATATATTTATCTTACTTGTTTGGCTTCACAGAATGTAATCCTATTCTCAGGATTGTCTGAGAATGGTCAGAGGCATTAAACGGCCTCTCTGGCATGAACATGAATAATGATATTTAGATTTCTGTTAAATGAATGTGCGTATTTAATAAAGGAGTATGAATATCCAGATAACATTGTTTATATAGATCATTACTTTCATGAGTGAGATTGGAGACCATTCTGAAAAAGTGATCTCATAGATCACATGTGGATTTCCTTTTTAGTGCCAGATGACCTTCCATTCAGAGAGAGCAGGCTGTACCATCATGTTATATCTTTACAAATTATGTCAGCTTTGGGGTTTTCAAAGATGTAAGAAAACACGTTAAGATTTAGTTATGTGAAACCAATTGGAAACCTTTTGACTTTATGCATTATGCTGTGAAGGATTATTGTAATTTTCGTGACTGTATGTTGGCAATTTTGTCTTAAACTGGGTTGATTCATGTGCCTTTCTTAAAGAAAAAGTGTATTTGTAGGAAATCAAATATAGAAAGCATTGAGAGAAAATAAATTTTCTTTGGATATGTCAGTTTGTTTTTAAAAAAGTCTAGATTTGATTGTGAAATGTGTAAGATGAAATAACTTCAGCGTATGTTTCAAACCTGGTTGGCCATACAGATGTTTATAAACTGTTAGAAAACCACTACCATGATTTACAGATCATTATTGAAATGTTTTTCTCTATTTTAATGTTGAATCCTGAGCATTTAGGGGATGTATTCTCCTTGCTAGCCTGAAGAGTGGCAAAACGTACCTTAAAAGAACCTTTCTCTTTTGCAAGCCATAAAAATAAAATATTTGTAGGGTATCTGCTGAGCTGCTATTTCTGACCTATTACCAAGAGGAAGCTTCTCCAGAGCTGTGTAGCTATGCCTGAAGTGGTCTGTCACAGCTCCGAGCCCCTTCTGTCTAGTGCTGTTTTACACCATTGTAATTCCTGGGATAGTGAAACCGTCTGCTTCTCACATGGCAGTGGGTGAGAACAACTACAAAGGGCCACGCGGAATTCCTCCCGCCTGGCCCAGGGTACTCGGGTCCTGCCTTGCATTCCTCGTAACCCAGCAGGGTGAGTGGGGAGAGGGATCTGATCAGGCCACTCCAACTGATGGAGTCACCAGAGGGCTGGTGACATATTTTTAAGTCTCCAATCCATAGTTTTTAGAACTGCTTTAGACTACACAGCTGTTAATACCATCACATTGCAGGATACATTGCTAATAGGTTCTGCTTCCATTCCTGCTTTCTGCTTTTTTTAAAGCTGCTTTTCTCCTTATTGTACTTCCCTTCCAGATATCTTCTTCTAGTCTAATCTTTTTGTAATAACACTTTAGTCTTCTGTCTTTGATCAAAAATTGTCTCTTGTTTGCATATAGCGAGTAGGTTTTTTCCAGGGCATTCTGCCCAGTAGACAGAAGTAATTCAAATGTGATCAAAGAAAAAAGTTTGACAAGTGCACAGGTTTTCAGGGGCATATATAACTTTTCCTGAAAAAGTAAATAACTAGCTTTTAATACTGATGCTTAGTTTCTCAAAATTTAACCGAAGTGAGCAAGTGAACTGCACAGATGATATCACAGCCCCTAATAGCTGAGCAGCGCACTGCAGGGAGGGAGTTCAGAAAGAGGAGCTGTGGCACAAGTACTGACCCAGGGGTTAATCTGCTGTTTAACACTCGCTACGTTTATTACTCTTCCAGGAGATGTTCAGATTCCAGGCCCTCCCACCAATGTACATGCTTCAGAAATCAGCAAAACATATGTTGTAATCAGCTGGGATCCACCTGTTCCCCGTGGCAGGGAGCCACTGACGTATTTCATTGAGAAGGTACTGTACTGTACAGGGGCATCCAGCAGTAGGGCATTTCATTGCTGTATGCAATTACATTTAACTAATTTTTAGAACTGCAGAATGAACAATAAAACTAACACTTTCAGAGATCTCACAGGATTTGGTATTGTCATGTTAGAGAAGCATGGACGATCAAATGTCTTACTACATGATTTAATGACCATTGAAATTCAAGGTCGAGGGAAAAGAATGCCCTTGTGCTATTTGCTTACTGCTGTCTAAAATGAGAACAAACTACATGTGTAAGGTAGCAATTTAATGGAAAAGAAACATCTTAAGATTTCACAGTCCTACAGACAAGACTGGAAGTTTGCAGTCTAACCGTACTGAAGGGAGTCTTCTGGTAGTCCTGTGGTAGAGCAAGCAATAACAGTGACTCATAATTTGCTCCTCGCTTTCCTTTTTGCAGGTTTACAGCACCCTCTGCTCTAGACAGACATTTCCAATTTATTCCTTGTGAGGTCAACAGAGAGGCAGGCGTCTGTCTCAGGTTCCCTGCTCCCTGGTGGTCTTCATGGCCGCCTTCCTCTTCCCTTTGAATTGACAGGGGACTTCAGTGATCACAGCAGGGGAGGTTTGTTCTTTTCCTATCTAGGCTACTAAAATGTATATACCTCTGTCCCTGAGCCAGGTGTCTAAATTAAACATGTTGGATTACAGCCAGAGGTCATAATCTTTCCTCCTTCCCACAAAGTTTCACCATTACTTCAACAGGTAAATTGGGCTTCATACCTGACCTCTAAAACTCTTACATACCAAGCTATACTTAGTTTTTATGAATTATACCTCTAGCATATGCCCCCTCTTAATGATCCACAAACACTGAAACTATCCATAAAGCTGCCACACATCCAGTTTGCATCTTGAATATTGTGACAGACTTCTCCCGGGCCCTTATCATGCTTTTCTTTTTTTTCCTTTTCACATCTGTTCACCACATTCCTCCAAAGTTCATTTCCCAGCCAATCACTCTGTTCACTTCTCTTTTTGCAGCCTCCATCTTGTCTTTTTGTTCTCAGTCACATCAAAATCTCCACTTCAAAAACCCTTTACAGCCCATCTCTACATCCTTAATCATCCATTACCTGCTGGATGTTGAAACAATAGGCGTAAAGTGAAGTCCAGTCAATAGCTAAATTTTTCAGCAAGCACGTCCATGTTTTCTCCCACTCTGCCTTTCACTTACAAGAAAAGTAATGAAAATTTCCATGGAAATAAGTATCTAGTTTTCTTTCTATGCAATACAACATCATGTCTTGTAATTATTCCCTGTTGTATACATCTGCTCTTACCTATATATTTCAAGCATACTGACTTAAGAATTTTGAACAAGATCTTGGCATGAAAATGCCTACCTGTTTCCAGAATATGCAGAAACAGACCAGATAAAAAGCTCAAATGTAGATTTCTTTTGAGTGGACTCCTACACTTGGTTACTTGAATTTCTTTCTAAGTACGAACTGGAAAATATATGTATCTGCATGTTTTACAGAAATAACTTTATATAGCTCTAGAAACAGTGTAGAGCAATGACAATGATGAACAAACAAGTCTTAATTAAATGCCAAACTTACTGAGGGAAAGTGAGAATGAGGACTAAAAGGCTATTATTAGAAAAAAAATGTTCATTATACTAATTAATACCTGAATCTAAAATCTTTTTGCATATAAATGGCTTATATATATGAATAGCCCAGTCAGTTCATAGGTGAATGTTTGTTTTTTGTTTTCCATCATCATCTGTAAAGGTTAGAAAAGCACAAATTCTAATTAATTTATTTCAAATAAAGAAATCTCAGTCCTGAAGAATAAAAATGAATTTTTAAAGGCTTCAAGAAATGCAAAATGGAAGCAAGTTCTCCATGCTGCATAGCAACGTTGCCTTAAAAACAGATAAATCAAATCAAACTACAAAATGTATTGTGATGTTGATTCCCTCCTGTGTGAAAATGAAATACAACTACTACTGTTTTTCATTCAGAAAGGAAAGCATATGTCAAAATACTGTTTATTTAATATTTTTCATCTTTTTCTTATGAAGAAAACAGATCTTGTATTTGTTTTTTTCTGAGAACACTAGGTGGGTTCCATATCTATGAAAAAGGTTTAGATGTATGGGATTCAGCCATTTACCTTTTTGTGATTTATCTATAGTTGACCTCAATATATACAGGTACAGGGTAGTTTCCAAGCACCCACGAGACACTGTTCCTCCTCTAGGAAGTTCACAGTCTATGGGGTTTTTTTCACAGACACTGTTCCAAAATTCTGTAAACATTTAATTTGTATGCACCTTTCTGTGCTTGAAGGAAATATTATTTCAGCTATTTACTGGGCACTTGGGTTTTACTAAATTTGCTGAAAGATTCCATGACTAATTTTTGTTTTGGTTCAATGGTTTATCTGTGGAACCTAACGGACAGCAGACTTCTCTCAGAGGGCCGGTTTGCTGGCTGTCTTCCATGTGCAGTTTTAACAATGATTAGCTCAGCTGCTGCATTGAGAATATTCAAAAGTAATTATTTCATTTGATGAATGCTTTTAGGGACATGACCTTACTCAACAGAATACATAAAGATATAGCAATGAGTAAAGTAATATCCCCCTCCCTACCTTTCTGCAGAATTTGGATTAGGACTTGCTTGCTTTATACCGAACCTTTGGGTGTTCAAGTGGGTTTTGCAGGACATGAGAGTAATTCTTTTGAGACCAATCACAGTTGACAGTCATGGCCCCACCTGAAGGCTAGCTGTATGTACAAGTGTGCATATATTGAAGTCTAGACAGGCAGGGAGACAGTGAAGTATTCGGACCTTTTTATAGAGTAATTGAATGCGTGAGCTATGAGAATTTGCATATGTTGAAGTGAGGCATTTGAGAATGATCCTTCTCCTTTAGCTCTTAAATAAATTCATGGCAGGATGCAATACAGCAATATGTTCGGTTTTTGACAGTTCACAGAAATGATTCACAGCTTTTTTTTTTTTTTGCCTTTTTTTTCTAAAGTCCATGGTTGGCAGTGGAAGCTGGCAAAGAGTCAATGCACAGGTTGCAGTAAAATCTCCTCGCTATGCAGTGTTTGACCTTGCAGAAGGAAAATCATATGTTTTCCGAGTCTTGTCAGCAAACAAGCATGGTATCAGTGATCCATCTGAAATCACAGAACCTATTCAACCACAAGATACCATTGGTAAGGCTTTAATTGTAAGGCATTAATATTAAATACAATTGACATTTTACAAAATGGAATAGACAACTCTCGTTATAACTAGATCAGGATAATTACAATAGTAGTAATCAAATCTATTTGTGTTCGATACTGTGAAGGATTTAAAAAAGACCAAGATGCTAAATTCTAGAAACATTCCAAAATTTTCCTAATGATCACAAATCTCCTTGCTGAGACCAATAATCATTAAAAAGTTGAATTAATTTTAGTTATGGTTATTCTTCAGAGTGCTCTATTAATGTGATTTGTCAAAAAATAGCATAATACATGTTAATCGCTAACTTGGATAATTATATTGTCTGGCTCAGGAAATTATATACTACATAATTCCGTACAGTTTCAGGTAGATAAGGTAGCCTTTTGTTTCTTTCTTAGTATTCTAAGTTGCAAATTACTGCTAGTGCAGAATTCCTGTGGCATGCATATGAGCAGATTTCAGGAACAAGGGAAGATACATCTATGTATTCAGCGGTAACTTTCCAAATGAAAACAAAGTGTTTATCTTGGGGCCACATTAAAAAAAACAAGGGCAAATTTAGTCAGTGGTTATTCATCTTGTAGCTTAAATACTTGGTTTGCTCTTGCAGTTTTGCAGAGGTCACATATAACAGCCCCATGTATTGAGAGCTGTCACCTTAAGAGCACATATCTTACTGATACACTTACTAGAAATATAAGAAATATTTACAGTATCCGATATACAATAGTTTGCTAAATCTTGATAGATATAGCCTTCTTAATGTTTACCAAAATTTTAAAAAATATAATCCATCACCTTTAGCTTTATCTGTAACTATACATTATGAAATAAAAACATCTTTTGCTTTTATGTATTCTTGATTTTATGTCTCATTAATACATATAAATTGTTTAAACCATTCAACATTCCCCAAAGTAGGGAAGAAAAATACTGTATTTATTTCACTTACTACAGAAAATAGGCTATTCCTTAGGGGTTAATGCAAGATGTCCTGAATAAATCATAGCTATAGTTGCAAGCAGAAAGCAGAAGTTGCTATTTTAATGAGAAACTGCAGGAGTATTTTGAGAGATGGAGTTTACCACCTGAACTAAAATACATCAGACCCACACGGCTCCTTTTAGTTGCCTGCACATAGCACCATTTGACATTCCTGAGGGTAGCTGAGACAACTTCATGGGGCTGCCAAATATTACACAGGAATTATGGGTAGCTTGCTTTCTTGAGCAGAAACTAGAGGACAGAGAGGGTACCCCAGGCCATCCAAAATGACACCTAATATTGTGCAATTGAGTTGACTGGTAAAAGAGTATTCAGTTTTAGATTAACATCTAAATTTAGGTGTTTTCATGTAGGCATCTGCCGGTACTCTAGATGTCTCTGCTCTCACTCTGGCAATTGGGGGCTGGAACATCTTTCTTATGAGGAAAGGATGAGGAACCTGGGCCTCTCTACTCTGGAGACGAGAAGACAGAGAGGGGATCTCATCAATGCTTATAAGTACTTAAAGGGAGGGTGCTCGGAGGAGGGGGCCAGTCTTTTTTCAGTGGTGCCCAGTGCTAGGCGAAGAGGTAATGGGTGCAAACTTGAACACAGGAAGTTCCGTCTACACATGAGGAGGAACTTCTTTACTTTGAGGGTGGCAGAGCACTGGAACACTGGAACAGGCTGCCCAGAGAGATTGTGGAGTCTCCAACTCCAGATACAATCAAAACCCTCCTGGACGCCATCCTGTGCAACCTGCTGTAGGTGAAACTGCCCTGGCCAGGGGGTTGGGACTAGATGATCTCCAGAGGTCACTTCCAATCGCGGTGATTCTGTGTTTCTGTGTCAATTAGAGCCTGGATGATAAGTTGGCTCATGTTGCCATAAATTGCCACATAGCACCCAGCTGTGGAATGTCTACGCTGAGGTGAGATGAATCATTTTCAGGACTATACCAACCACTGATCAGATGCTTGGTTTGATTGGCCAAACAGACATATAGCACCTTTTAAAATGCTTTCAGTTTGCCATTTCAGAGGGTTGTAGATATTCAGTAATCTCCTGAGTCATATCTGCCAGCTCCATGAAGACGTCTCAGACGCTCTAAAATGTCACTAAATCAATTTGTTTGAGTAACTGAATTAAGCCCTAGATCTTTGACTATGACAGCAGCTTAAGAATGTGTGCTTGTAGACACACATACATTTCTAAATATAGGTACCTTTATCTCAAAGTGAATCCATTTGATCTTACAGACTTACTGTATAAAGTGCAATACTGTGTAAGTATTATTTTTTATTTTGAGATAGAAAGACTAAACAAAAGAAATGTTGTCTTTCTTTTGTTTCATGCTGCTTGTAGTACTCTGAAATATATCAATCTGATGAAACTAAAATGCCTTCAATATGCAGGTGTTTGATTCCTCTCAAAGTATCATGAAAGGCTGATACACTGCCTCAGTTCCTTATGTTATAAAAGCTCAGGTAGATATTGTATAGTGTACAGATTGTGTCTTGGCCGCTACTGTCTAAGATTATTTTTTTGTATTTAGATCTTGATGTTTCTGGTTCTATTTATGCACATTCAGGGTGTTTAGATCAATATAAACCAAACAGTGAGCTTTCATTGCATGTAAAGTGAACTGTGTACTGTATAACATTGGGAGAACTGTAGTCAACAGGTTGAAGGAAGCTTTATCTGCATCCTCTTGGTGCTGCCAAGGTTGATCCCAGAATACTGATTCCAGTTCTGGCTCCCTTAGTTTAGAGGGATGGATGTAAAGAAACTGGAGAAGTCCGCTGGATGGCAACCAAGATGGCCAGAGGCTGTGACCTATGAAGAGAGGTGGAGATAGCTGGGCTTTTTTAGTCTGGTGACTTAGAAAGTTAATGGTGCTGAGCTCTTCTCAGTAATGCCAGATGACCAAAAAAAAGGCAACAGCCACAAACTGTAGTTTAGAAGATTCAGTTTGGACATTACACTTGCAGTGAAAAAGGTGTAACAGTTCAATGCTGGAATAGGTTATGCAGGGAAGCTGTGAAATCTCCATTGTCAAAAGTTTTCAAGACTTGGACAAACCCGTGACTGACAATCCAGTTTAGTGTTGGTAATAATTGCACTCTTAGTGACAGGTTGGACTAGATAATCCCCAGAGATCCTTTCCAATCATCATTTCCACTCTTCTATGAAATCCATCTAGTTAAGTTTAGCTAAACACTTAGCATCCAAACATATGCTTAAAGTTGTCCTGAAAAGCTGTTTTTTTCTGAATTGGGATTATCATTAGTTGACTGGAAGGTAGCATTTCTTAACTCTTATGATATTATGCCTTTACAGTTTTTGTACATTTCTTACTGATGCAGTAGTGCTACAGGGGCTATACATAAGCCTCTTATTTGAGAAAGAATTTTTGAGAAAGAACATTTTCATATCTGTATGCCTTTATCCACACTGATATTTGAAAATACGTTCTCTTATAACTCAATCAGAAAACCTATATAAAATCAGACAGGGAGGGAGTCTCATACCTCAGAGTAAGTTTACTCTAAGTAACCAAATAGAAAAATAAATATATTTATACACACATATATAGCAGTATCCAGGCAAGTGAAACAAATATACTAAAATATCATATAGCAATATTAACATGGTAATATAGAAGTCATAGCTGTAGTGATTAAATATGATAAAAGCATACAGTGTGGCATCTACCTCAACATACTTTTATTTTTATGAATTTCATAATAGTACATGTTTTCTGTCTTTTTCTTAGTTGCCCCATCTACACCTGGTCAAGTAGTGGCCACAAGGAATACAAAAACATCAGTTGTAGTTCAATGGGATAAACCAAAACATGAAGAGGACTTGTATGGCTACTACATTGACTATTCTGTGGTGGGATCAAATCGCTGGGAACCTGCTAACCATAAACCTATTAAATATAACAGGTATTGACAATACTTCTGTATTTTGGGGAGGCATGAAAACTGTAAGGATAGTTTTAAGCCAATTCACATGCTAAACAACGGAGTTATCATCGAAGGTGAATGTTGAATGAATGCGACCAAGAATACTATGCAGACTCTCAGACCTAAGGTTTTCAGATTGCAGGGCCTCCCCTCCTCTTTTTTTTTTTTTTTCTCCAAAAAGAAATATCTTTTGTCTGTTCCATGATTTTGAGTTATCAAAGCAGGTTCTAGAGACATGATTCTGTATGTCATGGACATGAGTAAGCATAAAATAGATGCCTTTCTTAAAGTCTGTATTATGTTCTGGGGTAAACAGACCTCACGCACACAAGGAAGAGTACGAGAAGGAGAGGGAACTCAAAAGCCTTCCAGGGTGTTTCCTCCTGGAGCCTATAGTCCATAGACATCAGGGCGAAAGGGCAGGACATATCTCCTATAAACATGGTGGAGAAAGCTGCTGACACTGCTGTGCAGGAAATCCAAATGTCCCATCCCAGAAACATCAGGTCTCCCTGACCTCCTTACATCTATGGGTAAAGAACATTAGTCCCTGTTTCTGCTTCCCTTGTCGTGACACTAGCCCTGTCTATTTCTGATGCTTTTTTACACCCTCTTGAAAATATCACACTTCTTCATGTGATTTGTCAAGTCATTTCCTTTGTGACAATCATGCTTACTTTTATGAGAATCACTCTCCAAATGCAAAGTTTAGATGTGTAATTTATATTTTCTTATGGGCATAGAAAAAGCGCATTATTTTCTTCAGTGTATTTTGTCAGTTATTAATTAATTTTGAGTGACTTTGTGTTCTGCTGAGTCCTTTGATCAAGTAGTAAGGAATTTGATCAAAGAAAAAAATAGAGACTAATTCTTGGTCAAAGGGATTGGGATAGCACAAAAATACGAAAAATATTTCATTTGTTTATTTGTGAATATATCCTACAATAGGATAGTTCCAACTATACTATCTGTTGCAATAATTAACTAGAACCTCAGATCAAAACTGAAAGCTATTTTTGATAGTGACTATGAAAAAACAGTGAAAAATATAGTCCCTTCCCAGAATAGATTAGAATTTAGCAAGCCAAAGTTCAGAGGGAATATATTATAGTTTATCTGATTTTAACTGCTAGATGAGCACTAGCTATTTAATGAGTCCTGTGACTTTTGTTCCAGTGTCCCATCCAATTATATTGTACTACACCACATCATTGTATTATGGTTTTGCTCTTGTAAATATTTTCCTTTGTGAAGCACTCACGAAGTTGCCAAGATTTCATGTTACAGCACGGAATGGTTCCTGTAAAATACATACTAAAATGTGATGCTATTTTTATTTAACCGAGGTTTGTTGTTCATGGTTTGGAAACTGGAGAGCAGTACGTCTTCCGTGTGAAAGCTGTGAATGCCGTAGGATTCAGTGAAAACTCACAGGAGTCGGAGGCTATAACAGTACAGGCAGCCCTTAGTAAGTATGATTCTGTGCAACAGCTTCTTGTTTCTTGAATGAGTTACATATTTTCAGCAATCAACTCCTTTGGTCTCATTTGCTATAATGGTACATTTAGCAGCTGTCAAGCTCATCCCCTTAGTGAAGTTTATACTCTGGCATGTGGTTGTTCTACAGAGAACAGACATTGTAAAAATAAAAATAAAATAAAAAAGTTATTCATAAAATCTGATATAAATACCATGTCAGATTCAGTGTAATGGACAGGCTGCCTTCTGCTCCTCAGTTGTAACAAAAAAGTTGTAAATCTTGATTAAGTTTGACAAGTAGCTTATAGGTGATTTGGTTCAGTGTGGGATCTGCCCAGTTTAGAGGAGTTTCAGGAAACTTCACTACTGTGTGGCTGGACCAAACAGAAAATTCCCTTTGGCTACTCCAGGTTGGAGCACAATCTACTTCCTCTGGTACCCTGGAAGCAAAATTTCTATGTAAGAACAATCCATTGTGCAACCTTCAGTAGGAATGATACATGCTGAGTGGAGGGCTGGATAATCATTTAGAACAAAAAGTACACAGATCTGGGCTACTATGGTCCGATTTTAATTTCTGCACAGTTTCAGTTTCACACTGAAAAATTTAAAACAGAACACCTTTCTCCCACCTGAATGGCCTCCATGTCTTTGAGAAGACCAACAAGCTTACTTGCCAGAAATAATCCTCTAAAAGGTTTGTAATTCAGATTGGCTGTTAGAAGATAAATTTGGATGAGATGTTACTGATATACTTACTCTATTTGATTTTTTTAGGACAAAGCATGTCTCATATGGGTAGGTGATGCACAAACTCTTTCACATCTATCACCCCTGTGTTGTAAATGCACTTGCACCTTTTATTTTGTCACTGTGTGTTTTGAAGATGAGGGTTGCATGGTTTATGTCACCAACCACAGGGCACATGGATCTTACACACACTTATGAGATGTGAATGGCTTGTATCCATTTCAGTAGCCTTTAACAGCAATTTAGCAAGACTATTTATAGGTAACAAGTTAGCATGGACAGCATCTTTCTGCAGTATTATTTTAAACATTTATAGGAATTTGCTATGGTCATTCTTATTTAACAAGAAGTGGTAATAATTGCAAAGGCCATGTTTTATACCCTCTGAGTATAACACCATATTTGAAAAAAAAAGACCAAAAGGCCAATTCTGCTGATTACTAACTGTTTTAATGCTGATCACCAGTACACCTACAAGTTCAGGGGCTGTATTAAGGGCCTCTGCTAACATATTTTCTTCTGAATGAGGTTAAGTCACATTCTGTCAAGTTATACTGGTAATTCAACTGAAAATATCAGGTGAGCTTTAGGGGGAGGAGCTTAGCCTATATTGTCTGCAGCACAGCAGTGTCAAGAAAGGGGTGTCTTCAAGCAAACTTTCATGTACAGATAGCAAATACAAAACAGTGCTTACTAGAAAGGGTGTTTGCTAGGGGTGTAAAAAGCTCAGGAAAACACTTTTCTTCATCTCTAGGAAGATGCCTGGGTGACATTTCTGCTTCTGCTACATGTGAGAGTAAACTCATGTATTTAAACTCATGGAGGAAATGTCTTTTCTGCCTCAATATAAGTTAAGATAGTGAAAGTTTAAATATTTTCTATTCCTTAGAGGGCAGAAAGCACTGTCAGTCTGAAGCAGGCACAGAATATCGGGATAGGACGGCAAAAATATGAACGCTGTAGATCAGAAAGTCATATGACTTCATTTTATTTAAGTTCATAACCTTTTTTTTTCCCTTGTTCTTATTGGGTTATTCTTACTGTATTCCAAAAAAGTACTTGAGCAACTTATTTGGTTCTTAGCACGAAAAAATCTTCTGATCCATTTCAATCTTCTAGCATAATATTTGGTCTGGAGACACTTTTGCTGGCATTACCATTTCCATACCAAAGATCATCCGTTCCCTCCTGCTACCTGCTGAGAGGGCAGCACATTAGGCAGATGTTTCAAAAGCTTCCATGTTTATGTTTGGAGATACGATTAATGTTGATTAGCAGCTTTATAACTGCTTTGTTACTGATATGCAACTGATCGCAGTACGCTGCAGAAAACAAAAGCAATACAAAAAAGCTAAACTACTTGTGCACTGCAGTGTTTTGGACTCTATCCTAACTCTCAGGATGCTTATTTCCTTATAGCTTGTCCGTCATATCCTCACGGTATCACACTTCTGAACTGCGATGGTCATTCAATGACCCTTGGCTGGAAAGCACCAAAGTACAGCGGAGGTTCACCAGTCCTTGGATATTATCTGGATAAACGGGAAGCCAACCATCAAAACTGGCATGAAGTCAATTCTTCCCTTATTACCCAGACAATTTATACGGTTGGTACTTTTTAATCCTTATCTTTCTGTAGCTGATTTGTACTCTTTCTTTGCTTTTGGCAGAGTTCTACTTTCTTGCAGAGAAATTCTTAAATACAACAAAACCAGGCCCTTCCATTGTGCATTTTGGAGTGCAAAAAGCCTAAAAACTAGGGTACAGAATCAGTGCCATTCTCTGCTATGAAATTCTAAGACCAATAAGGCCATTCAGATGAGGAAACTTCTGAATAAAAAGTTGTGAAGCACATTTTTCACAATGAACAAGATGAGCTATAAAATGCTTCATAAACTATATTCATTAATGAGCATTATATGTATCACCACTGTAATAACATGCAGAGAAAGGATGGGAGCATTTAGCAGGACAGATGACTGTGCTGTCTGTAAATGAAATGGAGATGGGCTGAGAACAAATGTAACTGTCCCTGTTCTTACTCTCAAAATCTGCCTTCAGCGGGAAAGGGAAGTATATTAATAAACCTAGCATTATGCCTCATCACCTCCTTTCCAGAGTACCAGAGCAATGATTTTAGTTTTGAAACAAATGACTTCTGGTTCTGCTTACAATGTATTCAGTGTTTCTTAAAAGAAGAAAATTTTGATGTTAACTTCCATGAAGAATGCTTCGGAAGATACGATATGGCAAGTAATTAACCAATCTGACGCTTCTTAATTTAAGTGAAACAATCAGATTTTGTTCCCAAATACTTCTTAAAATTATTTCTGCAGGTCAGCAACTTTCCTATAAACCTCAGGGCAGAAGTAAGTCTTTAGCAGATATTTGACACTGAAATAGAAATTAATGCTGCAGATGAGCTCAGGAAGAATGTTTCATGCACAGAAGGCAGCCGGCAGTATGCAGGTTTATGTATGCTTGTGAGTGAGGTTATAACTGGCATCTCTGACCTAGGAGATGGAGCATGGATGTTGAGAAATAAAAAAGGGTGGGTAAGTGGCATGAAAGGGAAATACGAAGCAATGCTTTCCAGATATTTTCATTTTTTTCATGCATTTGTAAACAAATGAGTAATGTAAATTAGGGGAAACCATTCGGAGTTTAATTAATTGGATATTTAAGTCTCATTCCTGCCAGTAACTGTATTTATGCCTGAAGGTGCATCTTCATACATTAGTTTGAATGACTGGAATCTGAAATACTGATGGGAAATAAAAGCAAGACAGCTTTTAGTAGCACGGAATATTTTATGACATACTGCAAGCAGAGAAGGCCCTGAGAGGTACAGTACAGCAGCGGGAAATCAGTAAAGGTTTAACCCTCTCTGATTAAATAATTCTATGGGAACCCCACAAATATTCTTTCCCTTAATAACCTGGGATTTCAAAACCATTTTTACAGCCTGAGTTGTTATTCTTTCTAGTGAATCTCACTATATAGCTCTCCGTCTTCAGGAAATTCCATCTAAATTGTGTGCCTAACTTTTCATAGCTTACCTTGCTTATTTTGGTCTTGTATTTGATGCTATCCCATCATATGTTTGTTACTATCCCATCATATGTTTGTTACCATTAAAAAAAACACGCCAAAATAATTTTTTATGTCACATTTTCCCAGAGATGATAGTTATAGTTTATTTATTCCTGAAAATTTCAAACCATTCAGTACCTCCACTAGAAGTACTACCCTCAGCTGCCTCTTTCTCTTGAGACATATGATTAAATATAACTTAGGGAAAATTATGCAGAGGACTGAGGTGTAGAAGATTTGTTTATTGTATTTGGGTGGTCTGGAAGAAGAAGGATGGAAGAGGGCTGCTACCATGATGCGCTCAGGGTGTCAAGAAGCTCATGCCTTATAACTGGTTTAACTTGACCTCAAAATCTGAGATGGTGATGTGGTGGTGGACTCATCAGGTAAGTCAGGGTTCATTTACCAGGGATGTTTGCAAAAGTAGAGCACGGATTCTGGTCATCCCATTTCCAGTGCTTACTTTCTCACTTTGTAATGGTAGGTAGAGAAAGACACATACAAGCCAGAAAGAATTACTGAGAGATTCTTTCCCAGAGTTATGTCAGCACACTGCAGAACTAATTGGATTGGCTTTTCCTTTAATTTCCTGTTGTTTTCCTTTCTTGCCTGGTCAGTGCACTATGACCTCTTTAGACCAAACACGATTTGAACTCTTGCTTCAGCGAATGGTTTATGTATGGCTATTCATAAGCAATGTAGGAAGGTATTTCATGTTAGAACACTCACCCATAATTATCTGCTAATGGTCATTCAATGAGTGGGCTCCCTGGACCTCTGCTCTAACCTTTTACAGCATCTCACGCCAGTATATTGGATGCTGTTATTCCTAGGATGATGTTGCTGAAACATGGAAGTACACTGTAGATCTCTGTGGTGTGTTTGATTTAAGAGTAAAATCTTCAAATTAGATGCTTCCAGTACCCCAGCACAGCAGTAAAGCCTGATAATTAATTAACCAATATCAGAATGCTTATTTTTAAGTATTTAATTTATGAAAAGAATATAAATCATGGTTTTTGATATATTGAATTATTTTCTCAAAAAAAGGTAGAGGATTTGACAGAAGATGCCTTCTATGAATTTAAAGTTGCTGCTGCAAATCTCATTGGAATAGGTCAGCCCTCAGATCCCAGTGAGCATTTTAAGTGTAAAGCCTGGACTATGCCAGAACCTGGTAAGTCTATTAGTTCCTCATAAATTTCAATTCAGTATGAACTCCTTAAAACACAGTGAGTGCAATGTTCCAGCCAAACTCTGCTGGATGCCTTTTGGTTAGTTTCTGCCATATTACCTGTTGCAGTTGCCATTGCTTCTGAGATCTCATGTTAAAAGCTACCTCTGCATCCCCACTGATGACATCGAATGTCCTGGGACGCGAGTGATGTTTACTCAGCTTGCTGAGTGTCTCCTTCTCTTGCTGCCACCATCAACTCAGAGCAGAAAGTCTTTAGCCTTTAGCCTATGTTTTTGTCTCTCTCAGCTCTTCACCCCCAGCCCTACAAGCTCCCCTTCACACTTACCACCTGTACAATATATTGTATTGTACCATCTCTGCACCATCATTGCAGTCTATTAAGAATATCCCTGGAGTTACAGACTCTGAAACTGTGGGGTTTTGGTCATAAATAAGACACAACAGGGGGCCTGTTTCTTGACAGAGGCAAGAGGCATGGTGTAGCTCATGCTTTACAGCTCAAGTCTCCCAACTCATCTAGTGTGCCCTTATTCGTGTGTTTCCCCTAGACCGTACCTAGGTGTTACATGAGAGATTATTTTTTGCCAGGTGTTAGGACAAATGTGCTAACAAACACACAGTAGGAATGACTACGTGCTGGTGCTCAAACCTGTGTTCAGGTTGTCTGTAGTTTAGCAGTGTAGACATAACTGAAGACTGTTAATTGCAATACTAACTCTGTAAAATTCGGCACCCCCTGGAAAAGAAAGTTAAACTTTAGTCTACCTCATGTAAGCATATAAATTTTTGCTTAAATGTTAGACGACTAGGGAATTGGTTCCTCTCAGTAATGCTTGAATTCTGTAAATAATCTATGAAAAAGTTTTTGAAGGGCTGTCTGCTTATTTTATAACACCCTCGCTCATACCGAGCAACGCTTGCTGAAGCTGTTTCTGATGTCTGGTACTGATTTGCCTAAACAAAGGGTGTCACAGTACAGCCCATAATGAAAACACAGGCACATATCACTTTAATATATTTCTAACTTCCCCAAAATGCTGTAAAACACTGCTGTGTTGTTAAATAGAATTCTATTTATGACATTGAGTTTTGGTATGCAATTAAGTATCCATTCTAATATTTGTTTTTGTCTGTCAGGAGCTGTCTGACACCTACGCACATCTGTTTTAGGCCTAAATGTTCATGCAGTTATTTTCTCAGCAATGAAAAAAATATCCATCCCCTAAACCTGGTTTTGTAAAACTATTGGAATGTTTATTGATTTCAAAAAGGTATAATTAACCTAAGAGGGCAAGGACATTTTAGTTTTCTGTTGTTATACATAAAAAGCAATCTTGCCTGGAATAAGAAACAATTCAGTAAGATCATGGAATCATTTACTAGGAAAGACTCTCAAATGTTATCTAATTCAACTGCTTGCCGTCATGCAGGATCAGATATACCTATCTCGTTGACAGAGGCATGTCTAATCCATCCTTAAGGACTTCTACCCATAAGAAAGTCCAGTTTCTTTGCACGGGATCCACTCCTAATCTTACTATGCTTACAGTTGAAAACTTTTTCTAATATTCCTGAGTCTTTCTTCCTGCTATTTAAGCCTCTTTGCTTCCTTCCCTATACACCAAAGACATGAAGAGATTATTCTTTTGCTCTCTGCAACAGCTTTTCTATGTGTTTAAAGACTATCAGACCTCTAGCTTTCCCCTTAAGTTGACAAAGCCCAGTTCATACAACCTTTCCCTGTAGATCATGTGTTCCCTATTGCTAAATAAACATTTTTTATGCTATTCTTTGAACTTTTCCTAGTTGGTTGATGCCCTTCTTGAATGACAACACACAAACTGGGAACATTATTTCAAATAAAGTTTTTTCAGTGGTCAGCAGGAAAATGGTAACTCCACAGCTCCTACAATTATTTGCCTACTTACAAATCTCCTTCTATTTGTTTTTTAAAAAAATAAATTACACTGTTATGCTAAGTTCCAAGTTCACTTCTTTTTAATGCCCAGATTCTTTTCTGCAAAACTGCTTGTCAGAGACTTGTTCTCTGTACTTTCTAGCTAAATTCTTCTGAGTTCATAAATCTTAGCCTCTGGATTTAATGAAATGGCAAAGCTGTCAATAACAAAATGTTTAATCTCCTGACCTTAGCTCCCTTTATGTTAATTACATTTTCTTGTAATTTTGTAATATTTAGCATAAACACATCATCGATGGAACAATTATTTTCCTTAAAGAAAGGATCTGTGATTTATACTCTCTACAGTGTTTTCAAAATGTCAGTGAAATGGGCTAGTGTGTAAACAAGTGAAGATTATCCTTCGTTTTAAATGATATATAAAGAAATATAATAAAAGGCACTTTCAGGAAATGAAGAGTGAAATTTTCATTTTCATAATGAACAACCTGACCTTTCTACTCCTTGGCTGATTATATTGTTCTCATTATGAAAGTAGTTGAACAGAGTATTGCATTCTTCCTGCTTAAAAAACCCCACCACAAACAACCAACCCCCTCATCCTCTCCAAATTGCCAAATCTGTTAAAATATTTCACAAGTCTTTTTTAGAATAAGTTTTTAAACAATGGCTTAGCAATAACGAAAAGGAAAATTTGAGATTTAAGGCTGGGAGAAAGAGGCTGACCCTCTTCCTTGTCTTACTAAAGATACTGAAGAGTAATGTAATGTGACTGCAGTATACTCCCAGTGTCAACGAAATATTCTTCCACCTTTTGATATGGAAGGGAGGTTTTCTTAGAAAGGCCAAAACCCCAGTGTGAGTGATGGATTCCTTGCCCAGAGCCCATAATTATTTCATCCTTCTGCAGAACTCTAGTCTTAGGTATCTCTGTGAGTCTCTGTGAGTTAGCAATGGTAGCTAATGAATTATTTTACATGACTTCAAAAAAATGAAATGCCTGTGGTCTCAGAATCCTCAGAATAGAACATACTTCATTACACATTTTCTTCTGCTGTCTAGATTTCTAGCAGATGCATCTGCCACTGGAATTTTAATTATCTGTGAATATATAGACATCTAGGTAAGGGATTTTTAAAGAGCCCTGACAGCAGTCTTTAGGCTGCTTGAAAATTGCAGTCTTTCCATGACAAATCTGGTATTTATCCTCCCAAGATCTGCAACAAGTACTTACGTATTTCTTTTCTGAAATGTGCTTATCCATTATGGAGAAACACATTCCTACTGTTTTTTGCTCTATATTGGTGAATATCATCCTTCACAAATTTCATGTTCATCATGACTGGTTAACATCATGTAAGCTGGAATGGCAATGAAGTTTATTTTTAAGATTTTTCTACTCTTCTCTGTTTTAAATGGTGAGACATGTTGTAGGGATAAGTAATATCTTGATTAGGCCAAACTGACACCACTGAGAAAATGCCTGTGTCTCAGGTACTTTCAGGTTTCTTTACTCTAAATTTAAGCACAAGAAGCAAGCTCCCGGCACCATTATTTGGCTGAATACCAGGATTCTGTCATGGAAGTTCTCAGCATGGTAGGAAACTGATATGATTATGCCTTTATAGTCTGGGCATAAATAAATATCAAGAGTATAGTAAAAATAAATGCTACAAGGTAAACTGAATGACATCAGAACAGTTAAGTGAAGGACAAGGGAAGTATAGTAAGAAGAACATAACCCGATAGCTGCACAGGTATGAACTCTCACTTATTCATAGAATATCAGGATGGTTTTGGTGTAAATAGTTCTCCTGAGAGATATCCTCTTGAAAAGTTTTTCTTGGCTATCATTATCCACTTCACAATGAAAAATTTTTCTGTCAGGGAATGTCAGGGTTTCGGTGGGTTTTGGATTAGTCTGAAGGATCACGGTTCAACTATAGCAATGAAAAATAAAAATTGTGATGCTAAATTATGAACCTGACTCAGGCTCAGTGAAACAACTTTGATGTGGGGCTGGTGAATTGAATAATAGACAAGAAACCTGTGTTACTTGTTGGAAAACTTTAAACTGCATGGATTTTCCGCATGAATAGCTTTCCCTTAAAATGGAGTTACTGAGAATAGCTAAGAATGTATGCTTCAGAATACGACAGAATACGACTCACTGTATACAGCCATGAGGGGAAAATGACCTAAATACCACATATACCAGGTTTATTGTAAAGGATGAGGTTTTTGAAGGCAAACACAGCCAAAACATAATCAAAGTGGTGCATTTCAGCCTCTACAGGACTAGTTTGCAGAACTTTATTATACTGAAGTGAACTTCCAATATTTGAAATATTTTAGGTCCTGCCTACGATCTCACGATTTGTGAAGTTAGAAATACATCACTGGTTCTTCTGTGGAAAGCTCCTGTGTATGAAGGCAAAAGTCCTATTACTGGGTATTTAGTGGACTATAAGGAAGTAGATACAGAAGATTGGATCACTGCTAATGAAAAACCTACTTCAAAGCGCTATTTCAAGGTAACATTTTCATTAGTTAATGTTAATTTAAAACTGAGTTCTAAAAACATCTGATTGAGTATGACAAAGATGTTTATTTGAGCTTGGGCTTCTGCTAACATCTTCATATAAGTGAACAAAAGAGTTTAGATTTTTTTTTTAAATTGGCTTGCTCTTTATCTTGTTCAAGGTCACTGATTTACATGAGGGTCATACCTATGTTTTCAAAGTTCGTGCAGTGAATGATGCTGGGGTAGGCAAGTCATCTGAGATATCTGAACCAGTGCTTGTTGAGGCACGGCCAGGTAATGAACTGTTTTATCTCCTCTGCTTCTAAAATACTTAGAAGTGAATTTAATCACTCTGATTTGATATTATAGCATAGATAAGTGTTTCAAGAGTTAAGAAGCTCTTAGCCTTAAAATGTAAAGAAAAAATCATGTGGATACAGAGGTACTTTCAAGACTTTTTGTTTTACTTACTGCAGGAAACATTTAATAATCTTTTTTTTAGTTTTTATTCTCATAAAAAAAAGTGCTAAGTGCTGTGAATGAAAAGAAGTATGAAAACACATCTATTAAAGCTTGAAGAGTGATAATAAAATTAGTTTACTGAAACGGTTCATATCTCATATTTGATTTCATTTTATAGGTTTGTTTCTCAATAAACATTTATTATTTTTAGTATTCCTTTTTTTG
Organism: Chionis minor; assembly: GCA_013398295.1. Lineage (NCBI taxonomy): Eukaryota > Metazoa > Chordata > Aves > Charadriiformes > Chionidae > Chionis > Chionis minor. Next base: position 238,750 of record VZSF01004330.1, read on the forward strand.
TGTGTAGAGTAAAAATCTTGCTAGCATGTGATGCTGAGTCAGCTTAGGACATAAACATGCTTCAAGACCTTCAAGTAAGATCAGTACCTGTTAGCGAAGATGGACAAAATTTGCATGGGCTTTAGTACTTTCTGAACTGCAGCCCAAAAGAAAAATGCAGCCTTGACATGTGAGTTGATTCCTATTTTGCAGGAACAAAAGAAATCTTTTCAGGTGTGGATGATGAGGGTAATATTTACCTGGCTTTTGAGTGCAAAGAAGCTACAGATGCATCTCATTTTGCATGGGGTAAATCATATGAGGAGATTGATGATTCTGATAAGTTTAAGATTGAAACAGAAGGAAATCAGTAAGTCATGCCATTCTATCAAACTATTAGAAGTATGTCCTGTTAAAAATCTCAGTAACATGAGAAACCCCAATAATTATATCTTTCTTTATTGATGATTTTAGGTCTAAATTGTACTTCAAAAATCCTGATAAATCAGACTTGGGAACTTATTCTATCTCAGTTAGTGACACAGATGGGGTTTCATCCAGCTTCATTATGGATGATGAAGGTAAGATCCTTGCCACGTCAAGTCTTTCTTCATTCTACCACTTCACATGCACCAAAAATTGTCCAAGAAAAAAAACCCCAAACCAACTCCACAACTCCCACATTCTCTCCTGTGCATTAAGGAAAAACAAGAACAGGCCACACATCAGGCTTTATGTGATTACTGAGTTTTCTGATTACCATGATAATGAAAGTTGGAATAATTTGAGACAATTTTTTTTTTCAGAAAAAAGAATATGTGCAATTAGAATCGTTTTGTGTATGCTGGGACTATAATACTGTTTGCAAATACCTGTTACACTTTCAGTTATGTGTCTGAAAATGTGGCTTTTTTCACTGTTTTGTGAAACTCTCTAGTATGTCAGTTTTGCTGTGCCTTGACTTTATAGCTTTCCATACCTCATAGTAATTGGTTCTCTGTTAGCTGTAAAGCTACTGTCAGATCTCTGCTTACCAAGGAGCCTAATATAGAGACAGACCTTGAGGTGCTAGATATACTTTCATATAACTGAGATGCAGAGAGTTAGTGAGAAGAGTGTGAGAAAAAGGATGTTGCTTTAACCAGATCTGAATGCATTGGGTTAAATTACCCTTTGGCTTAAATTTAGATTAGTTTTGCTTTATTTCTTTGTAGCTATTTTGTTTCATTGGAGTTGCAATGAATTTGCTTCAATCTGACTTTGGTTTACCATTGGGAGGTGCTGAGGTGAAAGGCAAAGGGGGGGACTTTGCTGTTTTTGAAAAACACAAAAATTACTTTGGTGATTTCCCATTCCACGGGCTGTAATTGCTATGCCTAGTTTCTTAAGCATGGAAATCTTTCTACTTACTTATCTTCTTTCTAAGTCATTTAAGGAGAGGAGATGAGATAAAGTGCGAGTCTGATAGTGGGCAGGACTTTCATCACAGTATGAACTGCGTCAAAACTCCCATTCAAAGTGAATGTTGCGAAGAAATCCATGTGCAGCCACAAAAAAAATATGATTCTCCAGGACATGGGCCATTTATATGGACTCTTAGTCATTGCCAATATCTGCTTCTTCTAGGGAAGCTAAACTTGTAATATTGTCAATTTTCCAATGAATACTGTAGGAAAAGACAGATATGCATTTGATCATGAGAACTTCCCTTTGGCTTAGTTTTGAAGCATCACTCTGAAACATATCTGTAGGTCTTGTCACCATCAGTCCTGCCCTCGAAGGCTTTCTTGTAGAAGAGCACTGAAGGTGTTTCCCATCCCACATTTAGCCCATGTCTTCCCTGGTCATATCTGTCACTCAAAATTACAATTATTTTTTTTTTGTACTGGATCCCTGCACAAGTGTCAGATTTTGTATCTGAGCACTGAAAACCATTATTTCGCTGACCACTTAGTTCCTCAAATGCTACAAAATCTCCTGCAATTTTGCTAAATCTTCAATCACGTCATAAATCCTTGCTAATTTTCTCTGGTCTTTACATTATCTGTAAATTTGGAATTGTTCATCTTCCAAATAATTTTTAGTAAAGAATATGATAAATAGGGTTGGTATGAAAATCTAACAAAGTGATTTCTAGGCTCTCATGCAGCCTTTATGATGCACTGATGAAGTGCATTAAATAGAGCTTTCTGTACCTTTTTCAGACTAACCTGTATTCAGTCTTGTTTCCTGCCATAGTAAAACAAGATTTTCAGGTACTGTGTAAGAAAGGAAGTCAGCAAAGACAGGAACCTCATACATTGCTTAGAAGTTACTGTCTTCCATCTTTCTTTTAAATCCCGTAGAGAGTTTTGTCCCTTGTTTAGATTCTTTTGCATAAGGGAGTGTACATGAAAATGCACAAAATATGAATGCTCGCTAAATCAGAACTTTAAGTTTCTCCAATCTTATTTTCTAATCATCATTTTTTGAGGAGAGTTGAGTATACCCCATATAAGACTTAAGGAGATTATCTGCTGATGCTGATATGTACCTTTGTCTCATTTTCTGCCTGTATTTTTCAGAATAAATTAAAACATGAGTATTTTTCTTATTTCAGAGTTTGAACGTTTGATGGCATTAAGCAACGAAATAAAGAATCCAAGTAAGTTGAACATATGAATCGATTTGATACTTGTAGAAGAAATATAATTATATACTAATGACTGGAGTTCCAAAAAGATTCTGCCTGAGACAAAGGCAGATTCATTTTTCATGGAACAAGTTTCTTCCTTTTCTTTCTGTTCATTTAGAAGAATATTAGTTTGCATTGAATAAAATCATCATTGCCTAAAAGTCTTTTGAAGTTTAACTTTGACAAAAGACTATAGGTTGCTACTAGCCAATTTGTTAAATGATGTACAACCTATAAGCTGGAAATTCTTTCCTCCTTTTGAGAAATTAATTTAAAAATCAACCAAAGACTACATTAGATGTTTTTTCCCTGCATAAGACTTATTCTATATCCAGCATTCAGTAAATAATAGGGAGATACTAATATTTTACTACAATAGTCTTTTTCTCCCAAGGATTCATGCATTACTGACTTTTGATTGCTTTTCTTTCTGCAGCAATACCGCTGAAATCAGAATTAGCTTATGAGGTTCTTGAGAAAGGAGAAGTTCGTTTCTGGATTCAGGCTGAAAGCTTATCACCAGATTCTACCTTCAGATTTGTTATTAATGATAAAGAAGTTGAAAACAGTGATGTAAGTACATATTGTGTACTATATGTATATGATTTTGTTTGACACACCTTTATACATTAATAGGTATTCTATTTTTATAGTTGCTTAAAATCATGTTATTAAGGTCTAATAATACCTGAAAGGAATGTCAGTCTTTAACTTGAATCTTTTTTGCAGTTCCTGTTGCAGAGTGAGCCTATTCATATCAAAAAAAGGGAGCAAGGTTTAACTCTCAGAAGTCCATATTCATCCTGGGGTGCTAGACAACCAACAGCCAAAGAGAAGGAGAAATTTCACACAGACCAGTATTAAACACATCTTATTAAAAGTAGTGCACAAATATTTTAGGAAAATAGCTCGAGACAAGAAAGCTGCTTCAAGTATAGTTTTGGACTCCAAACCAGCAAGACATGCTGTTCCTAGGGACCCTCTGAGGCTACTGCTACTAGTTTTACAAATAATATGGGAAGCACTTGGCAATGTAACAATAGGCATAGATACAAAACTTTCAGGTGGTGACACTTTCTTCTTTTTTTTTTTTTTTTTTTAAATTTTGTCCTACACACTAAATGTGCATTGAATAACTACATAGAGATGAAAGGGCAGGCCACCAGCTTCATCCATTTTTATTGCTCTAGGAAGCCCTTTCATAGAAAGGAAGACCAAAAAGTTGTCAGATTGGGTTCAGAAAAAAAGCAAGGTCATGCCTTTGCAGGGCTGGAGTATGGTTCATCTACTGGGCATAAAGTACGGAACTGGAAATTTCTTTTCCTGTGAAGAAACCACTTCCAGTGCTACTGTTTGAAAGGTTCCATTTATTCCTGAGCATGCAAAGCCTGGTTTTGGCCAGAGAAGCTTATCAGCATTTTTATACCATAGAAAAGCAAAGAGCATTTACTTTAATTACATATTGACAAGTGGAAGAAGAAGTGTTTCTGAGTAAAATACTTCTCTGCTTGTCTTGCTTTAAGATAGCACTGAAAACCTGAATATTAGTGACTAGGATGTATGGAAATGACAATATTCTGTCTTGGCAATGTTAGTGGAACAGAATGAGCTATTTTTAGATCACATATGTTTTGGAAGTGTTGACATCAGAGAGAGTCTTGAAGTGGAGCTGTATTATTTCACCTCTTTAATTAGTAACCCACAGGTGACATTTACGTTTGGAGACTGATGATATTTTTGTGGAAAGTCACATAAAAGCCTAGTATTTATGGTGCCCATAAAATCATTGAACTTCATCTTGCTGCATAATGGCAATAGTTAGAAGCCTAATTACACTCTAAAACCTGCCTGGAGACTGGGCTACAGTCACTGAACATGTTCAATAGACCGTTATGCTGGTGAATTGTAGTCTGAATCTTGACATTGGCTGAAGTGATAAATTTTTCCTTCTAGGTCCTAACAGGGAATGGTTTCAGTAAGATTTCAAAATAATCTGAGAATGGAATGAATGGGGCCGCATTTAATCAGCTGTCATTTTAATAATTTAATATTTTTTTTCCTTTACCTAAAAGCAAGAAATAAAAAAAAACAATCTAGAAGTGTGATAAAAGATCAGATTAAAACTAAAATCTTCCTCTTCTTTTTCTTCTGGCAAATCTCAATTTAACATTCTCCCTGAGAACTCATGAAAGGAATGCAAGTATTGTCCTTGACCTCTGTGGGCAACAGACTGTAAGCAAGAATTTGAATTTGCACTTTTTGTTAGTTTGGTGAAGTTTATAACTTCTGTTTTTGACCTACCTGGGTTATCTCCTCAGCTCTTACAGATGTAATTTTTCTACTTAATTTCCTGATTAATTAAATCTTGTCTTATTCTTTGACATTATATCTTTATTTGAACTATATATGGAAAGTGCATATCCAAATTATATGAGCATTTTCCCCTGTTATTTTATATAAATTTTATACCTCAGCCTCTTCCCTCTAATTCATTTATTTAATAAATTGTTCTAATCAATCTGTTAGCTACTGCTTTGTTAATTCCATTATCTTTTCTCTTTCTTCACTCTTCAGTTACCTCTTTAAGATTTAAACTAGTACTATTTGTACATGTGAAAGTACTAGTAATGAATGCTAAATATCTTGACTATGTCTACATTATTCTTTCAGGCCTGTTGTCCGTACAACAGTGAACCTCTTCTTGAGGCTGGTCAGTGAGTGTCTTTCAAAGCTGAGGCAGATATATCTGTGGGATCATTCCTACTAATTTTGGATCAGTACTTCAAAGTTCTTCCACTTAAGGAAGTGGTCCCAGAAAGTTCAATAAGCAGTATGTTTAGTAGCTTTTTTCCCTTTCCTTATTTCTTTCCTATCCTAAACTTTATCTACCTATAGCTTTAGGTACCTTTTTCTAGTATGGGAGTCCAATGAAAAGCTTAATCAAAATATTCTGTTTATAAGGCATCATGTCTTCTTTTAACAGTAGCAGGGTCTATAATAATTTACCACATAGAATGCCTTCTAGATGGTGACATTTACTTTTCTGTCATGGATTTAACAGTGTGTAATAGCCACAATGGTTACCCAAAAGTATTCATCAAGTAAGTTCTGTGGATTATTTTTGCTTTGCTTTGGGGATTTGTAAATTGAGATTCAAACAACATCACTGTTAGTGGGGCACACAGTCCTCATGGTTATTACTCACTGAGTGAAAGAGGGTGTTACTTAGTAAAAGGTGGTTGTATCTAAAATAGTACCTGCAAATTCAATCCACATATTTTGCAAGTATTGTCCAATATTTGCTTGCAATTTTCTGTTTCCTTGATGATGCCTGCCAATAGTTTATCTTTCTGGAATATTTAATAGAAAGCAAACACAAAGAGGACACAAACAATGAAAAGCATATTTAACTTTGAATTCAAGTCAATGTTTGGTGTTTTGGGTATTCTGCAAGCACTTAAGTTGGCAACTAGATGTTTCAACAGAATTCTAATTCTCTCTTGCTGGACTTGGTTGATCTTTTGAGTTCCCAGAAGCTTTGTTGGTTTTGCACAACTTACTCTTCTCGTGGTCTTGCACTTTAGCATTCTTTGAAAAGAATACCTAGCATTAGATGAGCAAATCATCATTCCTTCTTAAATAAACTTTTTTAGTGAGAAAACAAGGTCCAGTATTAAGCTGCCACATATGTCTCGGAGGTATTCAGTAGTGATGGATTTTTGGATTTGTTGTGATAGATTTATTTGGAAATCTGCATTTGCATGTACAAAAATAGTACTTCCAGCTATTTCTGGACTCTGCTAGGAGTAGTGCTTCAGCTTAGCAAAACCCCTTGTTGAACTGGAAGCTGTAATGTAGTTAAAGGCTGGCTGTGCAGGCTCTTCTTCAAACATTCATATGCCATAAACTATCATTTTTAAATCCAAACCAGCTGTATTATGATGACTCAAGGATTCCAGATGCAGCTGCACACAAGGTTTCTGTCACCACTGGGATCTTGTTATACAACAGTAAATACAAGCATAGCCCTGTTTCCATAGTTTACAATTAAAAGGACATGAAAAAGATTGAGTATGGAGGCAGGGATATAGGATGTGTTTAATTCTATAGGGAATCGTAAGTAATTTAGACTACACTTAAGTTATTACTTGTTTATTTCAGAGGCATAAAATAAATTGTGACCGTTCAAATGGTATTATAGAAATGGTGATGGACCGATTTACAATTGACAATGAAGGTACCTACACAGTGCAAATTCAAGATGGAAAGGCGAAGAACCAGTCTTCATTGGTTCTCATCGGAGATGGTATGTTCGTGGAAACATTGAAACTTTGACTCTGATGAAGAATGAACTTCAATTATCCTTTGACTAATTTTGTGACTAACTCATTTTTCATTCCTCTCTTCTAAAATGTAGCATTCAAGGCACTATTGGCTGAATCTGAGCTCCAGCGAAAGGAATTTCTCAGGAAGCAAGGTAAGACAGAGTAGACTGGTGACTTTAGGCCCAGTTTACAGCCAATAATGCATCCCTGGTGAATACGAAGTGCTTCCAACTTGCATTGATTTCATTAGAAGATGTGTATATTGCACAGTTTGAGTAGACACTGAACCCTTGGAGGATCTTATTTTCCAACATTGTAATATGATACATGCAATTTCATAGAGTCATAGAATACTGGGTTGGAAGGGATCTCAAGGATCATCTGGTCCAACCTTCTTGGCAAAAGCATGGCCTTGACAATATGGCCCAACACCTTGTCCATCTGAATCTTAAGTGTGTCCAATGATGGGGAAAGTTGTGACAGAACTTTCACTAACTAGAGAAATAAAGTGTGAGTCCTTTACCAGAGGTTAGCTTTGCCCAATGTTCATGACAAGTGTGCCTATTGTAGGCTCTGATCCAACAAAACATTTCAGCACGTTCAGTTTTAACCATACAAATTGTGCCTTCAATATAATTGACAGAAGAGCAGACAGCATAGTGTCAGACAAGGAAGATTAAAAACCTAATTCTGTGGTTTCTCTCCAGGCAAGCTTCTGGGAACCAAACGTATATTTGTTGCATAGTTGCTATAGAGTTACAGAGCTTGTTACATACTTGTTATTGATATTGTTTGCAGCTGAAAGTAAGAATTACGGTTGGATATCTAATTCAAAATTCTATAGTTGTGAAATCCTTAAACAACTGAGTTTGAGCTCTAGTTTGTAATATTCACTTGGCAAGTACATGGCTTTTAGGATGAAAGTAACAATAATAATTAAAAGCATTTGTTCTAAATAGGTCAGGTAAGATTCTCTGTATAAGCAATGCAATGATATTCTTTTCCATTTTCTTGGGGGAGTGGTGTTAAAAAATAGACTGAGGAAAAAAAGTACACCACTTACAGCATAAGCTCACAAGATCTTTCAGTTTCAATAATTTAAATGAAAGTCTGGGACTTTGCCGCCTCCCAGGTCTAGATATTGCGATTATGGGCCCTGATCCTGCAGACACTAAAACATATAAATTTGCTGACGTGAGTAAGCGCAATAACTTTAAAAAGGCTATGTATGTCAGTAAATTTAGTTAAGGATATACATATTTGCAGGATTAGACCCTCAGTGGAGAAAAAGAATATTTCCTGTTGGGCTTGTAATGTTTAATTTTTTTACTATATAATTTGGACAAATAATGTCTAATGTCTAAATTTTTGCTTTGAATGTTTAATTGGGTGTTTGGATACATTTCTTTATTCTCCATTTCCCTTTGCATTAAATACGTTGTTTGTACACTTGTTTGTAGCTATTCTGTTTCTTTCCTGTGCTTAGTTGGCAACTTGGCATAAACGTACTTAGTAAACTAATTTGTCTCACTATTTTACATTTTGGAGTGCTACATGACTTATTATACAAACAGAGATGAGCCTTAGGTTTCTAAACTGCACTGTAGATTCCTGGGTCAATATGATAAAAACTTAGTGCAGGATTTTCCTTCTAGTGGATGGGTAGTTCAGGAGTTCCCTCTCATCGGTCTGCTGTAGGGATGTTATAACATAATTGTCATGCTTTTTCTTTCTTTCACTGGATCTCTCTGATACTCTTCATTCTACAACACATGCTTTAAGACAATTTTGTTTCCTAGGTCCTCACTTCTCAGAGTTTCTGTCTTGGAAAGTTACAGATGAATGTGAAGTTTTACTTGCTTGTAAGGTGAGGAAATATACTTGAAATAATTTTTTAGAATGTGTCGATTAAAAATTGAGATAGGAAAATGTGAGGAAAGATTTCGGTATTTTTAAAATTAAAAGTTTCATGTGAAAACTTTTTTTATTATTTAGAAATATTTAACATCAAAATTTCTGACTCATTACTCTTCAGCTGTACTCTTAATTAAAAAAATAATTACAGGACATTTCTAAATATGTTGGGTGATCTAATTCTTTATAATAATTATGAGCCATAAAAATCATTTAAACAAAACATTCATCTCTTAATAGCCCTCCTTCCTTCCTCAAGAAATAGACACAAAAAACCAGCGTTCAAACTCTTTCCTCACCATTTTCTGATTTGGAGGTTCCTCTGCCAAAGCATCTATTATTTAATCAACCATAACCAAACATACAACAAAGGCTTCTAGAATTAAAGTTATAAAACATAACTTGTATTGTATTTGGCTAATGACTTTTGAATCTTAACTAATGCTAATGTGCATGGAATTCAGAGTGACTTCTGCATGAAAATCTTTATATGCAATTCTAAACTGATATATTTTCATTTTTGTTGCTCTTTTAGAGTGACTAATTAGAGGTCTGAATAACTAAGTTAATTGAATTCCACAGGCATCAAACTTTTCTTCATTGTCTTTTCCTGTAATATGGATTCTTTTGTATTAATTTTCTCCACTTCTTTTGAATAAGTTTTTGGCTTTTAATTAGACTAACTTGAATCATTCATTATGAGCAATTTACATGTGCATTTGTGGGATTTTTTTTTTTTTTCCTTCTTTTTTTCTGCTCACTAATTAGAAAACCTTTAACCTCATCTTATTCCCAGCAGAACTGACCTGGGTGGTAAAGCTGCCATTCTGTGTGCCCCCATTTTAAGGCTCAACACTCATTAGCTAACGTGGTACCGTCTCTGGTACTGAGCTGCATAGCTGGAGTACTTTATAATCTCAACATGTATTTGCCTCAGGCACGAACCCTGCTTATCCTTCCATTCACACGGGGAATTGAATGTTGCTGAACCAGTTATACTAGTGTTAATTCTCTACAAATTAATCTGAAATTATCCTTCTTTTCATTGACTGCAAAGCCTGTTTATGCCACTGGAACTGTGAAAGGCTGAGCTTCTGATTATATGCTTTTCACCAGTGTACTTTTCATTCATAAGGTCAGAACATTTTATGTAAATGAAATCTAGGATGTGGGCTGTTTGCACACTCATCATTTTAACTATGCCATTGACCTTATAATGTTTGTCACTGTTTGTGTGTGACTGGCCATTAGGTTCACGTGGTGCTGTTGTTTATGCCTGCTTAATTGATATTTGTACATAGGAAGGGTTTGAACAATAAAGCCTGGATTTGCCCTATGAACTTCAGATACCTGTCATTCTAGTTAGAAGTGTGGCTGCCCTGGGCTATTTCTGTGGTAATAAGAACATTCAAGAAAAAATCTCTGCCGTCAGGCCATGTAATAGCATTTGGCCCAGGTCTCTTCTAGACTCTGTTTAGTGCTCCTGTGCAAAAATAATTGTCATGGGTGTTTTAACCTCTTGAATGGCTGGGATGATGAGAAGTTAGTACCTGTAAGAGAGGGCTTTTTGCCCTGACTTTGTTAAAGGCATGAGATAGGGGAGTTTGGAAACAGGCCAGCTAGAAGCTTGTGTAGGGCAGAGGACTGTCTGTATGATCCAGGTCCAAAACAGTAACAGTGAACAAATATGGATTGTGTTGTAAAAGAGTATATCAAAAGTAACCCACGTTACCTCATGTACCACTTATTTTCTACATCATTGGACCTGATTGACTTTTGATTCACCTAGTATTTAATTCTGAAATAGCTGGGATTGATGACCGTGTTCTTAGTATTGTAGCATCTGCATGCCAGTGGGACACATTTGTCCATCGGAATGATAATTTGATGGTGTTTGCTTTTTACACTTTGTTTATTTTTCTTCATATGCCAGCATCTACTATAATTTTTCTTCAAGTACTCCTAAATTCAAAATGTTCAGAAGCTACCTGCTCTTGCATAACGTTGACCCTTATTTGTACTGTGTCTGTTAAAAGCAAGATTTTTGGTGTGTGGCTAAGCAGGGAAAAAGGTAACTTTTTATAGTAAATGTCAACACGAAGTAACTTCGGCACTGCAAATTATGTGTGTCTGAAACTCAGTCTATTTATTGTCAGATTGAGTGCTAACGGTCTTTGATGAAAAATTGTTGAAAAGCTTTAAAGGCTTGTCCCTTCAGGCTTTGTTCAAATAAAATTGCCACTCATGTCATATGACTACAGGAATAGCCACTTTGTAGTTACTGGTAAACATAAAATGCTGCTCACATTTCTCAAGCAAGGCATTGCTTTGGGCCAGACTGTGATCTCAAATATGCTGTCAGAGATCCATAGCAACCACACTGGTTATTAAATAGCGATATATGTGATTAATTTGAGCAGGTTGTATAGTAATGTCCAGGAATCAGTATAGGAGGCCCTATATTTGTCTAGTCACCTCAATAGAGAGCTTTCATAGCACTGTTCATCTACAGAATGACTTCTTTAATGTGAAAGGGTTAGAAACTGGTTCATGTTTTTTCCTCCAAGCAAGCCACTTGAAAACTATTGCAGATCTGTATTAACTTCTGGGCTGCCCTCTATCCATTTGTTCAGTTCTTTTTTAAGGAGGCTTTTTAAAGCAACTGCCTGAGGACTGAGAAACATCTTGCCAACTCTGTCCTTCTACCAAAGCCATGCTGACCGGGAATTCAGGCTATGCATGGAAATGCCATTGCATTTTTCTGATTTTTAGAAGGGTAGGGGGATAGTGACGTCAAATAAACCAATAAACCGTATTTCTGAAAGGAAGAAAAATAAAATATATTGCCAGGATTTCTAAAAAGAGCTGTGCTTTTAGCTTCTTTGAATTCACAGTTTGAGGTAATTCATCCAGACATATTTTAAGCATCACCAATTCACAATTTATATTTCAAAATTATAGCCATACTTGAGGTATAGCTGTAGTCTATTTGTGCATTGCTTAGATGAGCTGCTGCTACTACAGCAAAATTCTGGCTTTCGAGCAACTTCTCTGCATTTACACTCCATTGTTAAGCCCCTTTGTGTTGGGAGAGACTGCAATTTGTAGGATTCCTCAAGTCTTTGTACTTCCCATAGGACACAATGTAGTAGAAAAAAAAAAAGGGTATCTGGTGCAGCTCGCAATTTTGAAGTCTCAAATGCTTTCAGAATAGTAACTTCAGTTGCTCTCTGCAGTTTATCCCTGAAGGAAATTGCTTAGGTAGCTGGGATAAATCTGCAGATTGGCTGAAGGTGCTCTAAAACGGCCCTAAGTTCTGTGTTACAGCTCTCTGGAGACACATGGCAAACACAAAAAAAAAAGGAGAGTTCAGCAGCTCTAATTTCAAAGATGCTTCTGACAGATATCTCTAGACAAACTACAACCACATAGTTAGGGTGCAAAACCCTTTAAAGGAAGAGATTGACAGGATTGCCTTTAAGGATTTGACAGGGCTCTGAAGATGTAAGTTGCATACTTCTGACCAGTTCTGTGCTGCAAACAAATACTGTAGGACTAACATTTGCTTAGGAGGACTTGGTTGAAATTGGGTTTTTTACTTAGCTTTATTTGACATGTGTTACAAAAAAATTCGCTTGTTATGTTGAAAGTACCTGTGTGACTACCTACAGTGGGATACCTTTCTTCAGGACATAGCCAGGCTTATGTGCCTTTTCTGTTGTACAGGTTGCGAACACAAAGAAGGAGACTGTTTTCAAGTGGTATAAGGACGGTTCTGGGATTGACGTTGATGAGGTGCCTGATCTGCAGAAGGGAGAATGTCACCTCAGTATTCCCAGGGTACAGTATCACCTACTGATTAGAAATGACAGCTTCTGCTTCACATGCTATACATTTGCCAGGCAGCGCACTAAACCAGGTATCAGGATTTCTGTGAACTGTTTTAAGAAAAGGCATATTTGCTACCTTTCAATTAGCTGGTGAGTAACTAATGCTAGTAAAAGAATATCTATTTTTATTATCAGTCAGACAGTTCATGCTTAAGTTGCTTCAATGTCCTTAGGTGAACTGTATCTTGTTCTTTCTTATTGCTCCTTAATTTTTCAATTTGTTCAAGCACCTCATTTCTGACAGTATCTCAGTTTTATTGCCTAAAATGAATAGGTTTGAGGTATATGGCTTCTTAAGATTTATCTTTATGCAAACAGGATAAACTAACTTGTCTCTCAAGCTTTAGCTTGCATTGCTGCTGTCTTCATCAAGTGCCAAAACCTCCCTGGATCAAGGTTTTCTGCTTTCAGCATGAATATGCATTCCATTTAATTGACTTATTTTTTTTATTGATTTGCTTCATATTCTTCTAATTTATTTCCTTCATTTCACTAGCAAAAGAAAACTGGCTTTCCAGTGGCTTCATTTTTCTTGAGTAGACTTTTTTTGGGGAGGGTGGTTTCTGCTTGTCTTGAATGCTCTTATTACTTGTCATTCAATTATATGACGCTTTTACTATTATTTACCTGCTTCTGGACTTGTATAAATCTAAGATTCAATTAAATAACCTCCAATCTATATATTACTATTTATATATTTTCCTTCAGATTTTAAAATAAATTAAAATAAAACCACCCAAACCAAAAAACCCCTACTGACTTTAATGCAGTGTCACTGTATTAGATTTTAGAATGTAAGCTCTCTCTAAGGGTAATGAATTCATTATTTGCTTAGCATAGATATAATTTGACTACAGTTGCTGCTTAAATGAAAGCCACTGAGTTGATATTTGGAGAGTTAAAGAATATAGATCAGTTGTTATGATTTACATAGATCGATTCAAAAAAATAATAGTTTCAGTTGAAGAAAAATTGCATTTCTAAAGTTTGTGTGGGTGGAAGTTACTCTGTTACATCTCACTATGCTACTCATAATTTCTACTGGCAAGGATCAATCTTGTTTGTCTTTCTGGAACAAGAGACAAAACATGGTTTCTCAAGGCAATTGAATTAAAATCTGAATATGTTTTAGGCTTAAGGAATAAACATAGCTCCATAAAAAAGTGTGCGCAAGCCATTGATACTTTCTATCTCATCTCTGGTAAGATTATTTAACCAGAATACGGTACAATATATGTTGCTGGATCGATGGGTTGAGGCCAATGGTTGGAGGTTCAACAAGGCCAAGTGCCGGGTCCTGACTTGGGTCACAACAACCCCAGGCAGCGCTACAGGCTTGGGGAAGAGTGGCTGGAAAGCTGCCTGGCAGAAAAGGATCTGGGGGTGTTTGTTGGTCAATGGACAGCTGAATATGAGCCAGCAGCGTGCCCAGGTGGCCAAGAAGGCCAACAGTGTCCTGGCTTGTATCAGGGATAGCGTGACCAGCAGGACTAGGGAAGTGATCGTTCCTCTGTACTTGGCATTGATGAGGCCCCACCTAGAATACTGTGTTCAATTCTGGGCCCCTCACTACAAGAAAGATATTGAGGTGCTGGAGCGTGTCCAGAGAAGGGCAGCAAAGCTGGTGAGGGGTCTAGAGCACATCTTATGCAGAGTGGCTGAGGGAAGTGGGGTTGTTTAGTCTGGAGAAAAGGATATTTAGGGGAGACCTTTTCACTCTCTACAACTACCTGAGAGGAGGTTTCAGAGAGGTGGAAGTCAGTCTCTTCGAGTAACAAGTGATAGGACAAGAGGAAATGGCCTCAAGTTGCACTAGGGGAGATTTAGATTGGATATTAGGAGCAATTTCTTCGCTGACAGAATTATCAAGCATTGGAACAGGCTGCCCAGGGAAGAGGTGGAATCACCATCCTGGAGGTATTTAAAAGATGGGTAGATGTGGTGCTGAGGGACATGGTTTAGTGGTGGTTTTTCGCAGTGTTAGGTTGATGATTGGACTAGATTATCTTAAAGGTGCATTCCAACCTAGGTAATTCTATGATTAGAAAATCATGCAGAGCTTGAGCAAATACTGTACTATTTTCAAGTTTGTCAGTAAACATCTTGTGCTTTCCTTGTAGTTGTCTCGCAAAGATGAAGGAGTTTATAAAGCGACACTATCAGATGACAGAGGTCATGATGTATCTACTCTTGAATTGTCAGGAAAAGGTAACATTAAGTTTACATTGTTTGGTGGATTTAGCCTTGAAACATAAACAGAAAAGTTTAGCATGAACGGGGTCCTGGAAGACTGTATTTTATGGGGTGGGCTAGTTTGAGCTCAATGTTCATTGGCATTCAAATGAAGATAAATGAGAACGTAGTCTAAAATACGTCATTGATAGGTATTTAAATAAGGTTTTGTATGTTATCAGATATCAGAGTACTCTACTGTATTTTTATGCCTATTTACATTTGTTCAGTAAAAAAAGATGTTTTTTTACTTCTGAGTCTATAGCAAGGACTGATCTATTGCCAGCATAAATTGATTTTACTCAAGTTTTGTAGAGCTCCTCTGTGCTTCTCTGCTTAGGTCCCACCAACTAGGCCAAGGTGGACATGGATTCACTCCACCTGCATGTAGTCATTTGTCTCAAATAATAAGTATTTTCTGCCGGATCCTAATCGAGAGAGAAAGACGTATTCAAAAATTAATTCAGTTCACCAAAGATCTTAACATTCATTTTCAGCAGGTTGGAGAAATACCTGAAGCAAGAGGAAAAGATGAATATTAGACTGAGTTCTTAAGCTGTGCTTTATCTCAAAAGGCTGTATCATCACTTGATAGTCTTTCAGACATTTTTCTTCTGCGTAAACTCTGTCCACCATTCTTTCAGTAAAACATCTCATTTAGGCAGTGTAGGCAATATAACCCCACTTCCCCAGATGTTGGTAGTGTATATATACTATGTAATTCATGTCCTCCTGTCAACGTGCCAGTAGAAGCATACTGGAGTTTGCAGAGGGCTGCAGAACAGAATCATAATTTAATTTAGCAGAGACAAAAAATGTGCAGATACAGATCGATACAGACCAAATATATGAGCAGTATTTTCTGGACTTCATGCATTTCACTGTCTTCCATGTTCATAAAAATTCTCCTTGAATATGCATTCTTCAGACTACGGTGCCTCTTTCTTTCTCTCTTTCCATCTTACACAGTGACACTGAATAGGTTTCTTCTGCTATGACAGAGTTCCCTGCTTTTCCGCCCTTGCCCCCAGGGTTCTCCCCTTCTGCAAACCCATCAGCTCTGTGATATTTCAAAAACTTGATATGATACCTGGTTTCTTTTACTTGTTGTTGAATGGACTTATGTTTGTCAAATGCCATCCTACAGGGAGCAGGTGAAAACTATTTTTACCTAGAATGTGATAATTTCTCTTTCCCCTGCACTCTTCTTTGAATGCGAACTATCCAGTTTTAATGACCTTTTAGTGTTTCTGGCCTAAGGGTTACTAAGACAAAGATTTGACAGCAGACAGCTGACTCCAGACATAGCGGAGATAGTCAGTGACGCAGCACAGAATTCATACGCTGTACTCAGTCTCCAATTTTTCCCAAACACCTGTTGCAATTTTAATGGTTTGCCTAAGGATGTGAAGGTTTCCCATGTAGCTTTAATTAAACTGAACATAACAAAGCTATATTCTGATTGAATTTTGATGGTACATTTTGTTTTCTTTTTTTTCTTTTTTTTTTCTTTTCAGTGTATGATGATATAATTTTGGCATTGAGCGGAGTCAGTGGTAAGTAAATGCTGTCGTGGATTTTCATGTAAGTTTTTTATGTTACAGTCATCTGAGCCTGAGGCAGACAATTTTTATTGTAAGTCAGAAATCTCTGAGAGTCATGATGCTTATATTATTATGGACATGTTATTAAGTTTCTGAATAGGCAGTTGACCTTGCTAATTGACAATATTAAAAGGGAACAAAGCATTATTCCACCTGGCCTGTTTGGTTTAGATACTGTGACAATGTCATAGCAATAATTTTCTTCCTACTTCCCATTAGTAAGTGAACCTTGATAAAGAGAGAACAAGATTCTGATCCTGCTCCCAGTGAGATATTGGGAGTCATTCCATTGAAGGAACAGGGGCTGCATAAGAATAAAATTTTTGTGTAGTTAAAATCATGACACTATTGTTTCATGGCAGTTACATGACTAGTTTATTATTTCACAATGGATCTTGATATTCATAATGCTTGTATATGACAATAAACCCCTAAACTCATGTTGAACTTTTACCTGATATAAATCAGCATATCTCCTTTGAGAGTCATGAACCATTGTCTTCTTGTGGTAGTTGAGAATCATGGCCCAGATATTGATTTTTTTTTTTTTTTTTGTCTTGGCAGTGCAAGTAGTCCGTTTAACTATTTCCTGTTCATTCCACTATCATGTTTGATCTGCATATATTCTGTTTTACGTAGGTAAGACAGCATCTCAACTGAAGATCCTTTGCACTGAGGAAGGAATAAGGCTCCAGTGTTTCTTGAAGTACTACAATGAAGAAATGAAAGTCAACTGGTCTCACAGGTAGATGAGAATTTTTTTTCAATTTTATTAGAAAAAAACTGTAGTTTTTGTGATTTACTATTTACTATTTTGTGGCATTCATTTGGTAACTGGACCACATCAATGAATTTCTCTTTCCAGTACTTCGTATTCTCTTTCCATAGATAGTACATACAGTAAAAGAAATATTAACAGATTTGTCCAACACCTGTCAGGAGGGCTGTAACAGCCAGGAAAAAAAAATCTACAATATTCCAGCCTCTTATTCAACACAAGACTGTTTGTCTTCCACTGTATTATCTGATTGGTTCAAAGATAGCAAAATATCTGAGAATAATTTTCTATTCAGGGCTGCTCTTCAAATGAATGAAATTATCCGCCAGTACTTGGTGAACACTAAGGATCTTCTCTCACAGGTTAATAAAAGCCTGTATTAAGATATGAATCTTTTTTTTTTTCCAACTGTTACAATCTTAAGTAGCCCAAAATATTTTAATTCTCTTCCTCTTCTTTGAAAAGATGTTAAACGGGACACAGAATACTTTGAAAATAGCCTTCAGAGCTGAAAATGTGACCAGAAATGAGCTTTAAAGTTCCAAATAGTTTTCCACCCTCATGTTATGTTAATCTTTGACTTTGGAGGCACTCTATTTATCTGTGTATTTACGGTTAAATGAGTGTTAAATGCTTTTCTATGTCAGACCCTCATTTGTTTGAAACCGCAGGTAAGTTTTGGAAGGATTTTAAAACTCTTCAAGTGGTTTCAACTTTCATATTCCTTGATGGCCTACAAAGATGACACACAGTGAACTGGTCTGACTTGGACAGGAAGAGCCTGGTTTATTAATATGGTGTCCTAGTTTTGCAATGATGTCCAGCCCTTGATTTCTATGTAGACAGGAGCACAAGAAAAGTGTCTGTGATCATCAGGTTCAGGGAGGTTGAGAACACTTCTGTGAGGGTGTGCAGCTGTACTCGTAACTCAAGCTTTCTATTCAGTAAGTTCTGCTTCTTCTTTCAGTAAATGTGATACTAATATGATGCAAAGGACAAGAAAAATATTTTTTGCCTCTGCTTTTTACTGTATCTGCTTGAGTTTTAAAGGTGACTTAGACTATTCCACCATCCAGTTCATAGAAATATAAAATCAGACAATACTACCTGGCTAATATGGAAATTTATATTTACATACATACACCTCCCCCTCTCTAATATTTCATATTTTATAATGTCTTACACATTGATTACCTTGAAGATCATTGAACACTGATTTTGAAAATTAAAAATTCAGTTCTTCCATGAGTATAGTAATTATAAGCCAGAGCTGTTAAAGCTAAAACAAAGACTAAAAGAAACAAACCTGCCCCAGCCTCTCCAAACCTCCCTGCTCTTTTAAATGGGGTTCTAGCAATTTTTTTCTTAGAAAAAAGTGAACCACTAGTCAATCCATGTGTTGTCTGCACATCATGAAGCATATCATGTAAATTTCAAGCTGGCTTTGAATTATCCACTATACTGCCTAGCAGGGAACATAATACAAGCCCTAAAGCCAGCATGCATCATCCACTTATAGCGCAGTGGGGAATATTATATGTAGTATTTTCTAATATATAGTAGTTTCTATCCAGGTATCTAATTTGGTACACTGAACTCAATGTAGCTGTCTTACAGAAAGGGAAATAGTAAAAATTCCTTTTCCCCATCAAAGTAACTCTCTAGCTATGAAGCCAAATCAGCCCTGTCTGGGCAAATAAAATAACTGATCAAAGAGAAGCTAATGCTGAATTCATCTATTAAAAATTTCAGCTAAAGATGCTTGGGGAGGAAGGATGAAAAGAAATATTTCTTTAGTTAATGAGTGAAAGAGGAAACTTCTCTTCAAACCATTGAAAGTGGGCTGGTGTGTATGCTCTCATTAAATAGCTTCTTCTGTTTGCACTCTTCATGATAGATTATGGACCAGAAGAACCTCTGATTTGAATCAGTTGGGCATTTCTTATATTCTTAGCTTAGGAAGCAATGATAAATCAATATAATGACAATGTTTTTTTTAAGACTTGTTTATTAATTATCTGCAGTTAGGAAATTCGCTTCTTGTCCTGTTCTTAAAAATAAAACAAAGGTGCAAAGGTACATTTTGATTTGATTTAAGAATAATAAATTATATGTAAATCTTTTATTGCTTTCTTAATTTAAGTTAATGAAAGGTAAAGGATTTTTTCCTCATCAGAAAAGGTTATTTGCCTATAGTTTTCTATTCTGCTGAATTCTGTGTTAGTCTGTATGAAGGGTACAAACTCCAACGTCACGCACCATTTTTTGCAAACAGACATATATGTGCATATAGATATAAACACAGATGATTGTGTATGTGGAGAGAATGAGAAGAGGGTGAACAAATTAATCTTTGGAATGAAAGGTCGAGCTAATGGTTCTAAAATGTTTCATACTGCCACTAGGAAGAAAAGCATCTGGGAAATTGCTCCCATTAGTTGCAATTTATCTGTGATGTAGAAATAGTATATTACCCTTTGTAACTTTTTATAGATGATCTTCTGTGGAGAATATACATGAAAGGAATGTTCAAACTCATTTCTATTAATTTTTTTGCAGAGAATCTAAGATTTCTTCTGGTGAAAAGATGAAAATTGGAGGTGGTGAGGATGTGGCTTGGCTGCAGATAGGTGAACCCACTGAAAAAGATAAGGGGAACTACACCTTTGAAATCTTTGGTCACAAGGAATCCTACAAACGCACACTTGACCTGTCTGGGCAAGGTATATTTATAAGACCATACCTATATGAGAACTTTTCATGGATTAAATAGAATTTGCTGGCAATAATCAGAGAAATGACAGTAAAAGCAGAAAACCTTTGGTCAAAACCAGCTGTAGTTTAGTTGCATGACTGTTACGATCTCTTTAGTCTTATATGTGTTTTCACCAACAGTGACGTTGGGTTTCAGGGGTTTGGTTTCCCATTTTGCTACTGTGTAACCCCATATGGGATTTAAGAGAGCTTTAACATGGGTATGTATTTAAATGTTTATACTGAGCCCCAAGTGCAAGTTATGTTCATGGTCAATAACTCATTCAATTGTTTTGTTGCAGCTTTTGATGATGCCTATGCAGAATTCCAGCGACTCAAGTAAGTGCTACCTCTTTTGCATTTTAATGCTGTAACAACAGTGTCTTATATTAAAAATATTTTATTTAAAATTATTAATAACTTAATAACATTATGTATTTCTCTTCCTTTCTTCCTCAACAATTTTAGGGCGGCTGCTTTTGCTGAGAAGAGTAAGTTTATTTTACATTTTATCAAAGATATTCTACAATGTAGTCTATTGTTCTCTTTAAGGCATCCATCATGATATGCTGCCATAGCTTTCGGAGTTCTGTGGCTGCAGAAATCCCCTGTTGGCACATAATACTGCAATAACAGTAATTTGTGGATTTATTTGGTTTTAATTCCAGTGGAAACCCACTAAAAGTTTTACACATTTTGCAAGCCTCCACTGTATCTTCTTGTGTCTGCAGAGGTTTTGTGAGCTGTGAGCTTCTGGGTGTCATACAAGAATGTATAAACTCTGAAAACTGCTGCTGATACTGAATATCGGGATCAAGTGAAAAATTAGCTGCTAATGCCTGTTGAGCAGTGCTTGCTGAGACACAGACAGTGGGGAGGCTTGTTACTGTTAGGGGCTGTAGGAATTTTGGTACTTTGATATCACTTCCCCTGTTAATGACAAGATGCTTCTACCCACAAAGACAGTGGCAGAACAAATTTTCATGAGATATTAGATACCACCAAGATGCTGAAAGCATCCTCCTTCTTTTGCTCTGTGCCCAAAGCACAAACTGTCAAGCTCAGCAGTAGCTTCAAGGTTGTTATGTGTATCCATTTAAAATACTATAGCACGATCTCTGCTAAAAAATCTGACGGGACCATAAAATACGTTAAAAAGAAATAACACAAAATATTACAAGAATTGTAAATTTTTATGTTAGTTAACAAGGCACTCCAGTTTTTTTTAAGATAAGTCCAAACAAAAGCTGTGACTAATATAGCACCAAGCTGTAAAATCATTAAGAAATGAGTAATTTTGAGGTCTAAATATCACATGGCCTGTATCTTTTTCTTTAACTCCTAGATCGTGGTAAAGTCATTGGTGGTTTGCCTGATGTTGTTACTATAATGGACGGGAAGGTAAGGACAGATTCTGTCAGAGTCATGCTGACTGGTGAGAGGTTTGCTTTGATGGCAAAAGGGGAGGGAATGCAGATGATTTCACAGAAGCTGAAAGCAGGAGGCTAATTTAAACCATCTAATGGTAGTCATTCAATTGAGACACGTGGAAATTCCAGGTGAGCAGAGGTGCTGTAAGCCGAGTATACAGTCAGAGGAGGCACAGAGGAGCCTGATTCAGATCTTAGGCCAGCAAGGTCAGCCTCAATAGGAGCTGGTCTTGTGCTGGTTATGTAGAGGCTCTGAGTTAACTGCATGCTCGAATCTGGGCTGGCTTTCAGCTCTACGTACTGAGCAGAGCAGTTCAACGGCAGAGTCCACTCCTGCCCTGTAGAAGAAACTGAAGAGACAGGAGGAAGCAGCCACTGGCAGGAGAGCCAGTATAACAGAACCAAAAATTAGGTCCCACTCCCCAGCATACCAGACATAGAATGTTATGTCTGGTAAGAGTAAAGGAGGGTAAAGAACCTACCTGGGCCAAGGGGCTAAACTCTCCCTGCTTCCTAGATATTAACAGATAGCCCCATTACAATATATAACTATGGGAGATCGAAAGCCAGTGAATAAAAACAATTTTTGACATCAGTAATACCTAAATGCCTAGATGCAAAGTCAAATTTGGTAAATCTTCACAAAGTTCCTTCCTAGGCCAGCTTGACTGGTGGAGATGAAATTTCGTGATGCTGACTGACTGGGTTCCCTCACTGGGATTTTATTCCTGGTGGAGCAGGGTCTAATGTAACCTCAGGCTAAACTCTCTGGATACTGAGAGAAAGAGAAGACTATTAGTCTGAGCTGCTGTTAGTCCTTACAGGTTCGAGGAAATACTGGAACTGTCTCTCCATCATGAGGGTGAATTCCAGACTCCAGACACCCAAGCCTTCAGTCCAGGAAAGGCAAACTCTTTTCATCCTTCTCACACAGACAGCTAGTTCTTCTCTCTTTCTTCTGAAGCAAATCTTCCTTTACTGAGTGGCCTGTCCTTCCCTATGTGGAGAAACTAGGTCTTCAGTCCAGCAAGAAAAACTACTGAAAGAGAAAAGAGTAAAAAGAAAAAGAAATCTGCTGTATTGTGCATGGTGCAGAGGAGGTACTTGGAAATGATTATCCAGCACTTCTCACAGCACAAGAACTAGGGAATGCCTAATTACATGGTCATTACAGGCTTTAAAGAATCAAAAGAAAGTATTTTTTCAAGTGGTTCATAATTAATCTGTGCCTTAGTACCTTAGGCAAAAATAGATTTGGGTCCAAAAAAGAAAATAAGCAATATCATGAAAGGAAGTCCAGCAGGGGCCATTAAATCCAATGTTCTCGATACAACTTGTGCCTATAACCAGTTTAAAAGCCACCAAATTGTGGAAAGCAGGAAGGTATTTTGGGAATAAGATCACACTATTCATCCCCTGTATTTTTGTATACTTTCTTAAGCAGTTGCTTTTGACCTCTAAAAGAGCTAAATGGACTTTTATTCCAACTGACTGTAGCAGATCAGCTCATGAGCCAATGTGACTCTTACCATCTGCTGGCTCTCAAGAGCATGTTGATCAGGCTGTTTACATCTCTTGTATGAAATGCATCTTCAGACACTACAGCTGTGTTACTTTGTGTGGAAACTGTCTTTCTTGTCACCTGAGTAACAGGTTATTGACAGCTCTTCCTAATTTCTGTGTACTTGGCCATTTTCTGGATAACCAGAAAACATGGGAGAGCACGTGGTCCTTGCAGTGGGTGCTGAAAGCTGCTCAACTCTGGACCAGACAGGGGTGATTTTCGTCTTGGCCCCTTCCTTCCTTTGTCTCTAATGGGTGTTCACATGAGGTGCCTTCTTTTTGTGGTAAACAGAGGCACCTCACAGCAAGAAAACTAGCCTTTTAGGGGGTTAGGTGTAAGCCACTCTATGACCAACATCTTAAATCAGTCTAACTGTAAGGAAAAGGCTCAGTGAAGTTACCCCTGGCTGCGTGCACAGGCTCATACAATCATGGCCTGAAAGCTACAACCTTAAATTAAGGAAATGCTACACAGTGCATTTCCAGAAGTAAAAGGCTTCAAAAGAGACCTAATTGTGTGAGGATTAAATAACTGAATGTGAAAATCTCTGATTCCTGAAATCAGGCAAGACGAAAAAGGATCACAAGGAAGTGAAACTTTAAAATCACCTCTAAATTACTATCAATCAGGTACCATGCAAGAGTTGTGTAAGTACAAGTGTGAGAAGTAACTATACAAAAAACTCAAAAAGAGCAGAGATTGTTCCTAACACAATGGAGTGATATAACTACACAAATATATGGACACAAGACAAAGTTCTACTAGTGTTTCTTAAGAGAGTATAAATGATTTTAGGTCACATCTATAATTTAATAAATTAGAACAGGCCCAAATGATCTAAAATGACTGTGGAATGTATCTGTTCTCTGGTAAGTTTTTCGTATTAACTTATTAAGACTTGATTAAGTGTTATGAATTAATTATTAATTGCTCTTAAATGAGGTCGCTTTTGAGGGCACTAGTCATGAAATGTTGCCTGTGTTACAGAAAGGACAGTAAGATTTAAACTCATGCTATTAGGGATTAGTTTGATTTACCAAAAGTTTATTTTTGTGTTTGCATCTTTACTCCTTTAAATATTTTATAGTAAGGCTACGTCCGGTAGGCTATTAGTTAACGTTACATCCTACACGATATCACTTCTTTAAGAGTACTCACACACTTAGGTTGTCACTAGGTTGTACCCAGAGCATGTAAATCTTCCTTCAACATTCCCCTCTGACTTTGGAGGCATGTATTATGTAAGACTGCTTTTATTTGTGAACATACAGCACTTTTGATCACTTAAAATTTCTGCCTGTTTTATATCACACCTATTCAGTCATCATCATTCAAGAAAAATATTGCGCAAAAACATGCACATGTGCACAAAGATGGACTTTCTCTGCTCCCTCTGGATCAGGATTTGGTAAAACCTGAAGGAGAATATGGAGGGGAGGGAATATAAGGAAGGATTCTGGTAGAAACCATCAGTTTTGGGTTGCCCTTTTTTTTTTCCTTTTCTTTTTCTCTCTTTTTTCCCCCCTAAAATAATGGTGCATATGTGAAACTCTTAAGGTGACTTTTAATTCTCTAGGGCAGAATTTTGGGCAGAATGAGTCTCAAGCGAAGGTGGACAAAGTAGACCCTAATCAATGCAACTTTTCAAATGATTCTTTCATTTATTCTGTCTTCACTGTACTTAAGTACATAAAGTTTACATACATGTATATTTATGGTGGTCAAAATGGGGTTCAGCAGTAACTATGTAAAAATTTGGAAGAATGACCATGAAAATTTTATGGGCTTCTTCAGTCTTGATTCAGTTCTTGGAGAATATCTGAACTGCCAGGATGGCCTACTAGGTCATTTCAACTGTTCTCTGAATACATTATACATGCATGTAACGTTTTTGCAACATTTATGTATTATTATTATTCTTTGTGAAATATTTCCTTTTTACTAGTCAGCAGCACCTGAAATCAATGTCCAATGATTCATGTTATGTACTCTACTTTTAAGTGATTTTTTTTTTTTTTTATCATCTCAAGCAATAACCTCAGGAGGCCTTGGTCAGAAAAGATTTACTCAGTTCTCCTCCCTGCTGTGTACAGGGGAACTTCAAGGATGTTTTTAAACCTATCATTGCCTGAACCTCATGTCAGTCTAATGGGTTGTCAGGAGTGTCCTGCAGGCAGGACTGCAATGACAATCCAACTCACTATCTTCAGACACTGTTACCCTGAGGCTATTGCTGCATCACAGTCACTGGTATGATGGTGGAAAGACTGAATCAAAGCAAAAAAATATATTAGGAACTCTGCTTTTCAGTCCTCAAGAACACGATACTTGTCTTACTTTAACTAACTAGGAATAAGAAGTGCCTGAAAACAATACTGAGAATATTCTGGTTAAACAAATCTGACTAATCCTCAAAATTACCTCTTTTTTCCTCCCTCAGACACTGAATCTGACCTGTACTGTATTTGGAAATCCTGATCCCGAAGTGGTTTGGTTCAAGAATGACAAGGTCTTTGAACTTAATGAGCACTATGCATTTTCTCTGGAACAAGGGAAATATGCCAGTTTAACAATCAAGGGAGTGACCTCAGAAGACTCAGGCAAATATAGCATCCATGTCAAGAACAAGTATGGTGGGGAAACAGTGGATGTCACTGTAAGTGTGTACAGACATGGTGAAAAAATGCCTGAAATAAAGCCTGGCCAGATTGCTAAACCCAGGCCAATACCACCATCAGAAGAAGTCCTCAAATCTTAGGGCAAGGCAAAATCAAATGAGTAAAGCTTGACACTACATTTGACAAACAAAATAGAATACAGGAGCTGTAGTTGAGGTATTCCCACACATAACTAATTGGTAACATCTAAGGGGAAGCTGAGCTTTTAGGAGTTTTCTTTAGGGAGGCAGCTGTGCTATGGTGCTGTACACACCTGCAACAATCTCATTTTGAATACATGTAATAGGGTGGGACTTGCAAACAGCAAAAAGCCACATGCTTGCCAGAGGCTGCCATATGCAATGGCAAGTTGCACAAATCTGCAGTAATCCTCCATTTCCACCCTCCTCAACCCACTGCAAAATACCAACCAGCCCATCGACCCTCTGAGAAAAATTGTCCCATCAGTAAACGTAGTGAACTGCAGTTATATACAGATTCAGAGATAGTTCCTGCTTTGTTCCACACACAGTTCTTTTGGCTTTGAAGCCTCTGATCCTGTTAAGTCTAGTGGATAGTCTCTATTTAGTAGTGATAGTGTTGTTTTATAGTGTGACTTTATCTTTGGTAGACTTTTACAAATGTTCACCGTTTACTCATTGAAGCATAGGTCACATGCTTGTATTTTGTTTTTCTTGCTTTGTGCTAATAACACTTTAAAAGTCACCTTTGGTACTCATTGCTCCAAATCACACCTAACTAGTTCTGTTTACTCTCTTTCATTGTTTAATTATTGCTTATTGCACAATTTCACAGCTGGTAACATGCAGATTATTGACTTTCAATAAAGAATGCAAATTATGGTTAATCACATTCACTGGGTGGCACTTGCGACATTAATTTTACTCTTTACAATACAGGTCAAGATGCAAGCTTAAACTGGTACCAAAAGACATGTATACAATTCAGTCACTTAAGATAATTATGTCTGTGATTCTCCTCTATCCAAAATGAATAACAGAACTCTTCTGTGGGTGAAGTGATGTTCTATTAGGCAAAGATTTCAATATCTGCTTGTCATGAAACATTCAAATAGAATGGGCTTCAGTGAGATTACTCACGTATCTGTCATACAATACATGACTGAGTGTTTGCAGCACAGGCTTTTTCAGGTCAGGTTCCTTGTTAAATAAAAGTCCATTTATCTAGACGAACCTTTGTAATTTGCTAAGCAGCTTCCAGCAAATACTGCTTCTATTGGGGATACAAACATCCTGATGAAGCCCTCTGCTCTTGTAACTTCTCCCAGTCTCTAGAATAAATGCGAGGAAAAGGGAGCGTTGTGGGAGACAGCAAAGCTTGGCCGAGGGATTGAATGGAGAAGTGATACTGCAGAATCTTCACGTGAGAAACTGGATGAAAGTGTTTCGCACAGGTATCAGGACTGTAACTTGTGTTTGGGGCATGGCTGAAAGCCAGTGCTGAGTCTCTGATAGCCTCTGAGTTTAAGCGTGGAAAATATGGAAATAATTGTTCTGGCTTTTTTTTTTTTTTCCTTCTTCATAGCAGACAAACTGAAAAAAAAGAGGAAAATGAACAGTTTCAGAGTAAATTTAATCTCAGGGCTTTTTTCCTGGTTTTGGGGTTTTTTTTTTTGTTTTGTTTTTTTGTTGTTTTCTTATCTAAGTGACATAGACCTTCTATTGTTTTGCCTGGCAAACAAACACTTCACTTGATTCAAAAACTGTTTTATTTTTGAGACAGATGAAAAACAGAGGAAATGAGAAGACAATTTACAAGCTGTCAGATACAGTAGGTTTGAGCAGTCATCTTGGAGACAGGAGAGCAGCATTTCGCTTCCCCTTCCTCTCCATCCGTGGGGATTTGAACCTGTATCTCTGACTGCCAAGGGTAGTGCAGTAGTCACCAGCCTTCCCTGTATTTGGAAGTGCTGCTCCTCACTATCTGTTTTTGCTTCATCTGAGTAGGTAAACAGACACTGAAAAACAGGCTAGACCTGGGCATTCTACCTCTCACATAAGCATGTTAAATGCTAGATTTGAGAGATTTTCTCCCTTTCTTATACTTTATCTTAGTTTTCAGTATGGAGGAGGGACTGAGGTATGGTACCGTAGACTAAGAACCTGATGGTTTGAACAGATAATGATGAGGATGAGGATGGATTTGTTGTAGTTTCAAATTCCTCAGGTAAGAAAGACTGCAAGCCTCCTTAGCAACTCATTGGTGTCTGTGAATAGTCATGATAAAAACCAACAGGACAGTTCTGGAAAGGAAATAGTCTTTAATTGCATTAAACTTTTAACTGCATTAAAAGATACTTTGATTTTAAATAAACAGCTTTTGGAAAGATTTGTGTACTTAGAGCCAATGAATAGCGAGTTTATATTTAAGTGCAGTGTAAACAGCCAGGAATTACACCGGACAGTGATGAAAAAGGCTTAATTTGGGTGAAAAAATGAGTGGCTATGGAACCACATTCTGTGTTTGCTCATTGAATGGAAGTGTCTGAGAGGGTTAAAGACTCAAGAACATGATATTGCTGTGAGATATTTTAATTAAGAGATTTTAGAACACAAAGCAAAGCAAGGATTTATTTTCCAAATATCTATCAAAATAAGAAAATACATTTTTATATGAGTCTGTCATCACAAATATAATATCACAAAATAACTCAATTTCTCTTCTTTTCTATTCTAATTTCTTATGTAAGGCCTTTAAGGTTTTTTTAAATCTCACTATGCAGGCTTGCAAAACATCTGAGCCAGTCTCTGTAGCATACAAAGTGAGTATCAGCAAGAATTTAATATTATTCTTATCTCCTTCTACAGTACACAGGTTAATTTTAGCTGAGACTATCAAATTATTGCATGTTATGGCAGCTTTTCAGAGGTATCCTTGGGCACAGGAGACAAGGTTAGTCTCATCTTGGTTGTACCTTTAGCTGGCGTTCTTAGTTAAGCAAGCTTCACTTATTTCCTTCCAGGCAAACAGAAATAATTTATTATGACAGTTAATCCTCTGCTGAAGTACAGAAATTATCATTCAGAGGAACATTGTATTCAAAAGGCTAAGGACTTCCTATAAACTGTTTCACATTTTTCAGTGTTCAGTGTGCCTTTGATTCTTTTGTACACATTTAAAAATCTTGCTATCAGTGCTAGGAAATGAATGGGATCAACTCTATTTAAAAGGGACTGTCTTTTCAGAATGAATGTGCGTCTAGTTGCCCAGAGGGGCAATACCATTGGATGGATATCAGAGGGACAAATAGGATGGTCTGGTAATCAAGTCAGATGGAATACATGATGAGGCATATTAGCATTTGCACACATCCTTCACAGACTTGGTGTCAGCAGTAGTTTAATTAACAAACATTTTGAAGGGAGAAGAGTAGAAAGTAAGATTTGCTGGAGAAGGTCTGGTGCCAAATGAGCCTACCCACACTAAGGTCAACGGAGACTGACTCATTTATACTGGATGTGAATCGACTCTGTTATTTTTACAAATCCAGGCGCCCTTTACAATGAATTAGCTATTTCTGTTACCGTTAAGAAAAAACGCTTCTATTAGATTGATATTCTATCACACTGGTGAGTTTTGTGTTGCCTGAGTTTCACGTTGAGTTTTTCTACGCGGTGCTAGCATGAGCTGGAGCATCGTCGACTTGTCACGGGAGGCAGATAAGATGTCAGCCAGTCGTGCTGATGGGCCAAAGTCGTGGCTGTGTCTGTCATGTTGGCATTCTGTTACACGGCTGGCAAAGCTGCCTTTCCTCCGAGCACCTGCTTCCTTTGCATCAGCTTTGATATGTTACTGTTTATTTTCTTGAAAACGATTTCTATGAAAATTCCTCCTAAGGCCAATTTACAGGTGCTTTTTATGAGGAAAAGATTTTTTTTTATGACAGTATTTGCCTCTAGTGCAAATCCTTCCCCAGCCCATAAGGTTAACTTGCATCCCACAGCTCAAAAACATGGGCACGCTTCATTAATCTGCTCTTGTATAGAGACAGGGGTTCAGTGATAACAATACCCTAAGTGATGTTAATGCGCAGAGTTTTTAAAGGAAACTTTTGAATTATAATAAAGCAGTTTATTTTCTGTTTTGTAGAACTAAGCATAAAACCTCTAGATGGCACCAGAAGAACAAGGTAGAAATGAGCAGATCTTAAAAAATTCTGCCAGCTATAGCATATCCATCATTTTGATGCAAACACATCACTTAGGGAATGGGAGATTATTAAAAGCATTATACTTATGCCAGTGACAAGGACAGGTCCGGCAAATGACTGTTTCCCGGAAATAGCAGGTGATTCTGCAAGCAATAACGCTGCCTCTTAATCTTTGCATGACACACATTAAGAGGTTAAGCATGCCTTGTAAAATATTGCAAGACTCACGTTACATCAAGTTTCTCCTTAGGACATGAAAACCGCAGCATATTTACTGTATTTACGAAGGGAGATTTGAATTCAAGCTCTAAAGGCAAACCTCTCCGACTTGGCAGCTTCCATAGGTTTTCCAAACACTTTTTCTAATACTGCAAGGCCCATGCCCTACAATTTTTGTTCAGTCTTTACAGAGGGATGATTCCATTTGAAATTAACAGGAGGTCTGGGAGCAAAGAGCGCAGGGCCTGGCTCTCAGCACTGCCGCTGCAAGATTCAGTGATGTCAAGACCTGTAAGAAACTACCGGTAGCCTTCTATATTAATATTTCATTCCTCATTGGAATATGCAGTAACTCAGTACCAGCTTTGTCCTTGGGTATTAGCTCAAGGTTTATCAAATTGTTATATTTTAAAAACAGCAGGCTTGACCTCACATAATTTCCTTTATGAACATTTGAACTTTGTGTGGGTGCATTAAAGGCCTGTTAACTCATAATAAACTTGTCTCATTTTTTAAGTTAATGTAACTTCATTTTCTGTTATTGTTGCTCCTCTGTTGCATTAATATTGTACAGCTGAGAGTCGGATAGAAAAAAGAGACTTAGACACCCTACCGCAGTAAGAAGTAATATGGTTAATAGCTGCAGCTAAAGTGTTTCCCATGGTATCCTAAACTAGCCAGCAGGGTTGTCCCATTCAGATTTCATCGGGCACCAGTGTCCCCCAAGAGGCAACTTGCCCTCCACCCTGCTGAGGGCCTCTGTGGGAAGTCATTATCCATCCGATGACGCTGGTGCACACAGCATGTAGAAGCGAGGCAGATGGAAAGAGCTACAACTGCAGTTAAAGACAGAGCCAGTGTAGCTCTTTACCATTTTAAATCATGGTAAAAATGATGATCAAAATTTTAATCCGCTGACTTAGTGACCTCCACTGGACCATTCTGAATGAACAAGTGCGCTAAAAGCCAATCCAACAATTGTAAATCAACCCCAAAGCCAGCCGTCCTGATTGCAAGGTAATATGTGAAAAAGAACCCCACATAGTCGTGTGCCACTTTTGCTGTCTGGGAAAAAATGCCTTCCACATATGAAAATGGCAATCAACCTCCTGCATGGTGCTTAATGGGAGGTAAAACACAAGACGACTCCCTGGCTGGGAGTTATGAGGCCACATGCAGATGTCTCCATCTGAGCTAATCACTGAAACTCCCTTCTTCGAAAATGGAGAGAAACAAGTACTAGTAGGGCACAAGTCATGCCGTTCTAAAGCAGGTGTCTCAAATGAGTGAGATGAATCATGTCTATTCTTTCCACTGACTGGAAAGGCAGCTTAGCATAACCAGGTTGGATGGCAGACATCTTCATGGCCGATATTTGAAGTTAAGTGTGATTAATTGTGCACCATGTTTCTCTAATTATCTCTTTAGTTGAAAAATCTATTTACAGACATGCTTTGTAATAGCTGGAATTTTTGCTATGTTTTTACAGGCTATCCTTCTCTACTGAACTCTCTTTTACTTTGAAGTCTTTCCTGCCTTCTCTGATATCCATGTTATTTTGAAATCTCTGTGCAAGCATTTGCTGACTTCCAGCAGCCACTGGGTCCCAAGTCATAGCTGACTCTCACGATTAGTGTTTATCAAGATATTGTGTTAGGAAAATTTTAAAGATGTAAGTCTTCATCCCAGTTTTTGATTGGCTGTGATGCTGCTGTTAGTGTGGGACTTGTTTCAGCCTTTGGTCCTCTCAGTGCCATCGCTCTGTGGCAACATCTCAATCCATAGATGCTGTAAGCCTTCCATGGTCAGTTAGTGCCCTTTTGCTGAGCCCAGAAGATATGCCATGTGCAGTTTCTGTGTCATGCTGGCCAGGTGTCATGGTTTGTGCCGGACTGGCCAATGAAAATGAATGACAGATGCTCACCCCACCTCCCTCTCCAAGGAGAGGAGGGAGAGACAGAAAGAGATTTATAAGTTTAGAAAAAAAACTAAAACATTTTAATGAAAATATTAATAAAATAATAAAATAATAAAAAGGGAAATAATGAAATATATACAATATATACAAAGGCAGTATCTAGCTCCCAGGATGACAACTGCATCACTGACAGGCACGGGGAAAGCTCCAGACTGGACTCAGTGATGGACAGGAGCTGGATTCCGGATCTAGATTCAGGAATGCATGGATGGGGATCAAAGGCAGATGAGCAGACAGAGTCCTGCTTGGATGCCAGCCATTGAAGAAAGAGCCCTGACCCTTGGATCCCTCAGCTTTTGTACTGAGCATGAGGCAGATGGGATGGAATACACTGTTGGTCAGTTTTGGGTCACCTGTCCTGTCTGTTCCTCCCTGCAGGTGTGACCCCTCTGTACTTTTCCACTTCTGACCCTCTAATGGGGCAAATAACAAAGTTGTTTGGCCTTGGGTGTTGCAGCAACAAGTATAAGCAAGAGCTTCTCTGCACACCATGCCTTGGCATCAGCTATAAAGATGGGTCTTGCCACTCTGAGAGCGAGCAATTTCTGCACAATACGCTGTTAGTTTCAGAAAGTTCAGTTAATTAGAAGAGGCTTAGCTGCAAAGTAGAATTACAAAACAGAAAATGTGTCCTGTTTTACCTCAACCCAGGACAGCAGCACACCCTCTGGCTGAAGAAGGGGTTCTCATATGCCAAACTTCTCACAGTGCGCCTACGGCAGCGCAGCAACTGGCCAAATCTCTGGATCCTCCTGCTCCTGGGCTTGGACCTATCTGCTTTTGTCTTCTGGTTGTCTTTAACTAGTTCTCAGTTATCTTTCTGTTCAGTTCTGTTGCTCTCTAGGCTTTGTGGTTTCTTGGTATGGTCTGTGTTCTTCTGTCATTCAGACTGCTGTCTTTCGATACTGCTTTAATGGCAGAATCTGTATCAGTAAATAAACCAGTGCCAGGCTTGATTATCTAGTCCTTAGGCTAACATCCTGTATGCACCATGTTAACCTCTTCTAGCATCCACCCCAAAGTGTAATGTCATCTGAACTGCCCACTGGAGAGAGCGCTTACCCAGCCTGATTTCAGGTCTGGAGGTGTTTGGGGGGGTGTGAGCTGACCTGCACCAAAACTTTGCTGAGGTCAGGCTTAACAAATATAAGTATTGGCTAATTAAGTTCAGTGCTGATGCCTTAGCAGTGGTTAATTTACTAGCAGAAGTTGTAACTGAAGTGTCCAAGCACCAGTAGCCGTATGAAATGTGTATGTGATAGCATCAAGACTTAGTGTCCAGTTAGTAAGTAAATAATTGAGCCTACATGGCCTGCTGTTCTCATAACCACTTTCAGCAAGCAAGCCTATCCTAATGAAAATGAAATGTTTGGTTCAGCAGCCTGCGTGTCTCTGTACTGTTGGTAGCTGAACCCAGCATTTCTGGAAGTTAACCCTTTCCTGTTCATGATGGCTTTTTATCAGCATCTGATTGTCTTCTCACTAATTTTGGGGTAACTTGGGGGGAAAAAACGGGTTATGATTAACTGGCACATTAGTCCTTGAACTCTTCTGTCATGTATGAAGCACTTTGCAGGCTTAGACCTTAAACATCCTGATTTTCTTCCTGCCTTTTTGTTAGACCTCCAGGTCACGTACAGTAAACACCTGTGGCAGCTTTTGCTGTTAAAGGTTATGTTCTGACCTTTCAGGAACAGGTTGGCTCTTGTGAGACCATTCTCCTTATCTTGGTGCATACCCCCTGCTTCTCCAGTATGTTTGGCATGTATGCCTGGTCAGTGGGCTTCCAGGTTGCCTCAGATGTGTCTTTTTTCTCCCAGTGTGACATGCAGACCTGTTTCTCTTTGTCATCAGGTCTTAAACCTGCTTTTATCTTCCCTTTATGCACAATCGTGTTTTACACGCACAGCTCTCCTTTTGCTGGTTTCAGGCAGCTAAATTCCTATGGATCTTATTCTTTTCAGGCTTACTCATCTAAAGTAAGCCTGTGTCCCATCCTGTTGTGACTGCCTGAAGTGTCCCATTGCAAATCAGAGAGTACCTCTTGCAGACCTCTCTGTCTCTTTCATCATCGTCACCTGTATTGTAGCCCATTTAATTAACCATGATTTCCCTTCTCAGAACCTTATCTTTACCTCATAGTACTGAAGACTCAGAAACATAATTTCCATCACTTTGAGAGCTCTGCATGATACTTTCTGATGGCCTCTGGTCAGACCTCATGTCCATGCCGTGCCAAAACCTGAACTGATGTGGCTGTTCCATTCTGAAGAGCACAGCTAGTAATTCTTCTTCCATTTGAGCACAGTCCCTTTGGGCCTGACAAGCTTTAATTGAAAATGCCATGGGCCAATGACTTTGCAGTAACTGTGCTCCCAAGTCTCCTCCTGAGGCCTTGGGCTGTAATTACAGATGCTCCACAGGCGTTTCAGGGTTGGCAGTTTGCTTATATTCGTCTTTATTCTTTCAGATGATCTTGTATTTTGATGTTCTGGTTGTTACATCATGGTTACCTATTCCTTACCTATTCCTTACCTATTCCTTAGCTTCACAAGCATTTGATATGAAAGTGCAAAATGTAGAAAAACTGCCTTCTGCACCTGTACATCTCTAGACATTTCCTTGAAGGCTCTCAGTTCCTGAGGATCTGTTCAGAGATGCAGAGGAGTTGGTAAGTGCTGACTGTAGAAAGAACATTTGTTCCCAAGACTTTCTTTGGAATTATTGTAGTTTTATGGCCTGAACCTTTTTTCAACATCATCTACAAAAATTATTTGGGACAGCAAAAATCTTGGTGCATGGGCATCCCTTTGTGTTTATTCCCTTGAAGCAGGAGTTCTCTGGGGCCAGGTAACTGAAAAAAGGGAATGTAAAGGATAGAAAGACCACAGGGTTTCATTGCCAATAAAAAAAGGCATGTACTTGTTGGTGGGCTTTGATTCTTATCGCATGCTTGACTTGAAGTCACCTACATTGAGCCCACACCTACGCTTTGATATTTTTTTCAAACATTCCCAAGCCTCAATTGATTCCCTATTCAATTTATTTATTATTTCAAGGGCTTTTTCTTTTCGCACATATTCAGTCTTTCCTTGACTATCTCCTTTGCTGAATGACAAATGATAGCCATCAGTTAGCACAGCTGACCTGTTCCCATACTTGAACAGGTGCCTGAAAATCCAGGATAAGCGCAGAGAACCCCATGGATCTGCTAGAGGGTGAAGGAAAGCAGGATACAACTCAGTTCCCTCACAGACAGGAGGAAGCAGAGTAGCTGAATTCGAGGGAGACATTCATGGATTTCCAGAGACTTGAATTAGGCCATTCATTGTCCCAAGAAAAATAAATACAATTAACAGGAAAAAAAAATGACTGTACTGATATGGAGCAAAGACTAACTCAATTTTCTATTTTTCACAGAATATGGCCTAACTCTTTGCCTACACTCCATTGCCTGTGCTGTTTAATGTAGGTAATTATTGCCCTTCTCCATCCTTCTTTTAAGAAAATGGAAAGATGGAGCAGCAGAGGGAGTGGCAGCACTCATATCCTAAACATCTCTGTGCTATTAACATTCAGGGCAAGCTATTGTGAAGAAACAGCTGTCAAATAGAAAATTCACATGCAGGATATTTTAATTTCAAATTCCTAATCAAAGAAGTACAGGAAATGAAAACTAAAACAACACTGAACAAACTCTGTTTCTGTTCATATCAACAGTGCTCGAAATAAGTGTTTTGTAATATTGTTTCTACAAAGTCTGCAAAATCTAAGACCACTGGTAGTATTCTCACTCTCTGAACATTCCCAGTGCATTCAGGTATTTTGGATCAACAGATAAACAGGTCTCTGCAGTGTTTGCAACTCAAATAGTGCAAAACTGGGTTTGTGCCAAAGAAACTAGAACTGACTAGAAACACAGACAAATAGAATACCAATTGGTCGGTCTATATTCATGGACTGAAACAAGCGAAAAGGAAAAAATCAAATCTCTTCTTTCAATTCTTCATGCACAATAATCTATGCTGCTATTATAATACAAACAAAGGCATTCATGCATTTTATGAAAAAAAAATCCACAACCCCCTTGTTTTTATTGTTGACAATTATTTAACTGTGTCTTTGATTAATTTTTTAATTTTTATTTTCCACTAAATGATCTGATTTTATTAAGGAGAATAAGATAGAAAACACACATGGAACCACACAAACACAAAAGCATACAGTATTTGTGTTAACTGATAATAGTACCTTCACTCATTGTTTGACTATTACCATCCTGATCCTACCTGCAATGCAATAAAATTATAGAATCATAGAATCATAGAATGGTTAGAGTTGGAAGGGACCTTAAAGATCATCAAGTTCCAACCCCCCTGCCATGGGCAGGGACACCTCNCCACTAAATGATCTGATTTTATTAAGGAGAATAAGATAGAAAACACACATGGAACCACACAAACACAAAAGCATACAGTATTTGTGTTAACTGATAATAGTACCTTCACTCATTGTTTGACTATTACCATCCTGATCCTACCTGCAATGCAATAAAATTATAGAATCATAGAAT
>VZSF01004333.1:0-43843 GCA_013398295.1 Chionis minor
TAGATACGTGCTGGCAACTGACGTTCATCTAACAATATTTGGCTACTATGTTCTGACTGCTTTTGCTTTCTTCTTCACTTTATTTTGAGAAGGAGTTTTGGTTTTTGTTAGTTTGCTTTGGGTTTTTTTTGGTTTGGGGTTTGTTTGTTGTTTTTCTTTTAAATGCCATCCAAAATTTAAAAAAAAAAATCACCTCGCATTCAGCTGAGATTTACAGTTCTGAGTCCTTGCTCTGGAATCCTTCCTACCTGCAGTATTTGTAACTGAACGGCCAACCTACAGAGCTATTCATGCCCTAAAACACCCCAAACCTTCTACTCTTACGTCCTGTAAATTCCTGTATTTCTTTCTATAACTGTAGATAAAGACTTACTACCTGGTAGACATTTATTCTCTCATTCTCTACTTCCATCTTCTTATTTCTTTCTTCACCCTCAATAACTCCCCTATGAATAAATCAAGTCTATTTAGACAAATCAAAGGAGTCAACAGAAAACCAGAAGAAACCTCTGAAATCTTACTAGTAGGTTAGGTTTGGTATTTTTGTTAGTGGCAAACAAGAGCATTACAGATTTCACAAATTAATTAATACTCTAAGTAAAAAGACAACACTACTAGCAAAGAATCAATTTTAATAGCTATTACAGTATCTTCTTTAAAATGAATATTCTAGACCATGAATCTCCAACTCAAAAAAAAAATTAGCAGAACAATGCAAGAACCAGAAGCAGCCATCAGTGGCTGAAAGAACAGGAACGAAGATGCTAGAAGAGCAGAGATCTGAAGAGTGAATTATCTTGCTTTCAAAAAAGGCATGTTCACAGGAATTCATTTGACATTTAGGAAGCAAGACAGCTACTGCTATGGCAATAAGCAATAGTCCCCGTTTAAAAAAGAAAGCAGAGATGGTATAGAAAGACATAAGGACTAAAGCAACTCAAGCCATGCCCTTTTGTTTCATGGCATGAAATCCGCATTTTCTTTTCAAACTGTCACACGCTGGTACGAGGTTATCACGCTATCACAGCACAGAGACAAAACAAAATTAGATCCACAATCTGTTTTTAGGACATAAGCGAGTGGGTAATAAGTTTCTGCTCTCAAATATGAAATCAGTCATTGTGACTTCATCTGTAAGGCAAGCTTTTTCTATTAAGAAACTGAATGGTTCAGTGTGCAGCAGAGACCAATAACTCCGGACTGACCCAGAGTTTCTCAGTATCATGGCAGGATGACATAAGACATGTTAGAGATGACTCTTTCAAGATCAGCCCACAAAGAACAAGGGCATTTTAAATAATAAACTGTCACCTCAGCTTCATTCAAAATACTTTATAAGCAGGAAGTTCATTGTGCGTATATGATACAAAATTATCCCCCCCAAGGGCAGAAGACAGAGGAACAAAGTTGTCCAACAGCCTCGGTGAGCCCCAGCAACCAGGTTTTGAAGCCATTTTAACAGGCTCTGGGGAGAACCTCCTTAAAAAGGACAAAAGGGCAACAGAGCAGAAGCAAAAAAAGAGAAAGGGAAGGTCCCTACAGCTTCAGCTCTCCAGCATGTGCCTGCACCTCGATGCTTCAGAAGAACCACCACCGCAGTTGATTCCGAGGACAGTACTTACTTCCTGGCAGTACTGGAGAATCCCTTCCTTTGTCCCGATGCAGGTCTTGGTGCCAGAGGGGTCTGATTCCCACTTTCCGTTCTGCACGTTCATGTGCATGTTGAGTTTCCCACAGAACATGGCGATTTGAGGCTCCGCCAGTAACCCAGCGTTTCCATCAGCAGGCACCTGAGAAGAAAAAAAAAAGTTTTAATCTCATGGCTGACAGATGAGTCCATCCAAAGCAGGACCAGCTTAAGCAAGCCTGAACCAAACTCTAGGCTTACCCACCCATGGCAGCAAAAGCTGAAATTGTTTGATTCAAGCAGATATGAGAAGTGTAAAAAAGGTCTTAACAGAAATCCAGAACACAATAGTGTAGCGTAGAGTTTAAAGCTGTAAAAAAAGCTCTTCTAGAGCCCCAAATGATCTCCTTATGAACTTGGGCTAAACACACACCACCACGCATAGTTGGAGAAAGGTAACAGCAATTTAATTTTCTGAACATACTTGGTATACCAGTGCTTGGGGTGGGAGGGGGAGAGGAGGAGGTTTGTCACTAATAATTAGCAAAAGTAATAAGTTTTCCTCAAGTTTCCTTAAAAGAAACAAACAAAACCAAACCCAGACAAAAAACAACCAACTCTTACAATGCCTCTTTTTTCGAGACCCTCTCTAGTTCATTAAGATGACAAGCACACAGTTTGTATTCTGTAACACCTTACAAAGGTGGTGGGCTAAAAGCAGCGGCTCCCACCTAAGCCTTGTTTCGACTGAACCTTAAAACGCAGCGCCTGGGGCGCTACCTAAATGGGACTGCCCACAGTGAGGTATTACAGAAGACCACCTAGTCAAACAAGCAATTAAAATACCCAGGCTTACTGCTGGCTTCCCAAAGGGCTCCCTGCTGGTTTCTGGCAGCCGGCAGGCTGCCCACCTCCCTCCTTGGAACGCCCGAGCACTGCCAGGATATGGAGCCAAACCTCAGAGCTGCCCCTCAACAGTTTGACAATTAAATGCAATTCTGGAACACCTATGAGCTTCCTACCTACATTTATAAGCCAACTTAACCCTCCTCCCCTGCAACCTCCCCTGCAAACCTCAGCTGGTTTAAATCCCTCCCGTGGGACCACACCACAAAGGCAAATTAACCACTGGCCCTTTCAGCCCCCCACCCTCCAATGCA
The DNA here is from genome assembly GCA_013398295.1 of Chionis minor. Taxonomy (NCBI): domain Eukaryota; kingdom Metazoa; phylum Chordata; class Aves; order Charadriiformes; family Chionidae; genus Chionis; species Chionis minor. The sequence goes on from VZSF01004333.1 coordinate 2,788, forward strand.
GCCAGCCTCAGAGGCTGTAGGACGAAAGAAATCGCTTCAGTTTTACCACCTGAGAAACACAACAGAAAGATAAGTCTCCCCTTTGGGTTAGGTTCCTCAAGACAAGTCAATGGCTCTCCACCGCACCTCATGCTCCAAAGGTGAGCCCATCACACTGGAGGTACAGCAGAGCATATAATGATGTTTAAAAAGCTAATTTTTAACTTTTAATCTTCTAGCTAAGAAGGCTTCTCAAGGGGAAAAAAAAACATTTTAAAAATTCATGAAAAACTGAAAAAACAGAATTACTGTCTTACAAGAGGTATACAAACCCTGTATCTTAGTTCCCCCACTCTTTAAGCAAACACAAAAAAGCTTCATTAATTTTACATCCCTACAGTAATAAAATGTATCACACCAAGAACCATTGCAGGAGTAAACATCTAACTACCCTAACACATTAGCTTAGCATTGTAAGTTAAAATGCCACAACTAAAACAAGTATTTAGTTTTTTTTTTTTCTAAAGGAGAACATCTATTTTCCTGTCTTCTTTAAGATGCCAACATGTTAGCACAGTTTAGTTCAAAAAAAAAAAACGACAAGAACACTTCTACTGGCAGAGATTTGCCTTTACTATCTCAATCTCTGTCTTTCTGTGGAACTAGTAAGCTCTGTACAATTTAACAGCCAACCATCACTGTCCCTCCCCTGGGTAATTAGAGAATTTTCCAATAACTGGGATGACACCTTGTCTGGCTTGCCTTGATCAGTACAACTGTCATGTGCTTACTCCTTCTAACATCTTCAGAAACTCTGGAGGGCACCTCAAATGTGACACATCTATAACAAATACTTGCAAGAAATCCTCCAAATTAATGATTTTTTTTTCCCTCTACAGATGTAACACAACCCTATCAAAATTTCAATTAAAAAAAAAAGCAAGTCATTCCACAGGTGACGTATGAATGTGAACTCTATTCACAGCCAGCTCCGCTGAGATCTCTATTAAATTAATAAAGCACATAGCAGTCATACTGTAGCTGATTTAGATTTTTTTCACTCAAAATCTTAAGTTGTAAATTTATGAAAACCTTGCCTCGCAGCTTTATAATAGGGAGCGTTTTAGTATTTTTTGCTTTTGCTAGAAACATAGCTAAAGCTGGGGAAAAACAAACGTGGCCATTTACTTGGAGCGCAATCAATTTAACTTTAACAACATGACAACCTATGACTGTCTACTTAAAATCTCATTCCCTTCAGAAAAGACATGACATCTCCCAGCTTAATGAAATTACCAGAGCAAGTTGTGATCACGTCTAGCTTTCTCTATTTTGAGCTGACAGGGCCATACTAATGAACTGCTCAGCACAGCACTTCATCTTATTGATTAGGACAGCTAAATGTTTCTAATCATAAAGAGATACCAGGGCAATTAACAGACACTGTAAACAGAACTAAAGCATTTAGATCATGATCATGAATAATTCAGATACTCAACTTCCCAAGTTGAACTCTGTTAGTGTGTCCTTAAAGCAAGGATAGTAGGTTAATGGATTTGTCTGCTACATCTCTGGCTAAGATGTAACTGAGCTTTCAAATTAACTTTTTGTAAACAACCAGAGTGGAAATAACACCTTTTTAAACCTTTCAGATTGGGGTGGGGGGAGCATGTTAAGTTATTTAATAGCTCAAGGTAAGTGCTTGCTACCACTGTGTAGCCCTGGTGTTTAAACTGAAAGTCTCCCACCTTTAGTAATAAGCAGCAATTTTATACATAGCATTTACAGCATGGCACCTATGAAACCTGCAGTGACATTGGAAAGTTTTAACAGGAGAACGGACTCATTGTTGAGATAGCCTTTGTGGTTTCACCCTGCTCTTTCTATAAAATATGCCTCTACTTCACAATTTTTACCATTTGATATTCCATTTCTGAAGAAAATAAGAAGTTGATCTGCTACAGCACTTTTTCTGATTGAAAACCAGCAGCTTCCTGCTTGTCAAGAAATTGCTCTTGCTGCACAATTGACAGAGACAGCCAGCATTGATGGAGGTTCTTCTGCAGAGATGATGGTCAAAACACAACAGTCAAGCCTAGGAGCACTTTTTTGGTGTGAGGGCAAAGGAGGGCAGCATTACCAGATCTGACCTTGGCCTTACCTATCCTAGATTTAGAGCTTCTGCTCGGACTTCTGACAACACCTGAGCAAGATACTCCTATTAGAAGTGTATTACTAAAAGATTTCCCTTCACTCCATTTTGCAAGCATTTGCTTCACAGCATTGTTACTTCCACTTTCCCGAGACAGAATATGTCACAAACACAGTGACTGACAGGGATTCTAACACTAAAAGAAAAAGGAAAAAAATGTAAATTTTTCAGACCATTGGGCAAAAACCTGCAGCTACTGCATTAAGCTCTATATTGCACTCCACTCTTCTACATACTGTCTTCCTCTGCATTCAGACGACAACAAAACTCACAGGAAAAAAGCTCAAATCTCTAAAGCTAAAAATCCATTCTTGGTCCAAAATAACCAGTTATGCCAAATAATAGTCAAGAATAATATTTCTGATGCCACGTTTTCTGGTTTCTTCCCATTTCTTTATGCAGCCCTCCAAGGCAAGCCCACGTAACACGCAGCCTTCTGTTAACTTCACCAAACAGAGTGAAGCAGCAAATGAAAACTTGTTATCAAGATGTCCCGTGCTGCCCCTCTTGCCAAGCCACGCCAATGAACATGAGAGCATTCCCAAGGCACCCGCTCAAAAGGGTGCCTGGAAGAGATCAGTCCTCGCAGCCTTGATTTTATGGGATCTATTTTAATCCAGGACACATTCATAAACTAAGAACAGTTAAGATAAAGCAATTAATGCAAGAAAACATTGTTGCCATTTAGTTTTGTAAGATTGATGGATAGAGAGGAGAAAATAAGAGACACGTGAAGCCCCCCCCCAGGCACCTTTGGTCTGGGCTGGCACTTGTGGGGGCCTCCAACACCTCCTCTCTAACCTGGGGATCTCTCCCACCTACACAAATCCCAGTTCTATAAACACTTCAGTAGTTCCTTACGTTTTAAAAAAACTCATTATGACAAGTAATCCTGAGCTGATAAGGCCTGCTTGCCTATTTCCAGCCTCGCACGGTAATTCCGCTCACGTGTTCAGCGTGGCATCTACTGGCAGGCAAAAAGGACAAAAGCCAGCAAGCAAGGGACTGTCTAAACAAAATTACTGCACACCATTTCATCTCTTGTTCAAACATTTAGAAGCGCTCACCTCCAACACGCTCACCTGCCTGTCTGGTGGGTTTACACAGATCTTTCACCTCCAGCTCCTACGGCAGCCTTTGCCACGGACTTTTGGCCCCTCCCAAAGTTAACAGCTCAGAAGACTGAACATTGAAATCTTTTCCAGCTCATGTACTTAAAGTACCTCTAGGCTATGCTGCCATTTGAAGACTAAGCTTTGCCCAACACAGCAACTATATTTTCACTAGGACAGCGCTAGAAGAAGCTTTCCAGGGAATGAAAGGTGTGCTAGAAACCACTAGTGAGTCTATCCCAGGATCTCCAGGTGAGAGACTAAAGCCATTTTTGCATTGCATATCACACCAAGAGAAAGAACCAACCTTCTCTTCAACCCTCTCCTTCCCCATCAAGTCTGTCTAGAAGACCTCAGGCATCACAGCACTTTGGGAAGAAATAGAGTTTGGTTTTCTCCCATGGACTGCATCGTGATGATGCTTCACTGTCACAGGCAAAAGATTAAGCTTAGCTAAGATAACAACTAATTTCAAGAGAGGTCTCTAGTCTGCACAAGTTACCAATAACATACCTAATGAACCATTACTGCTTTTAACAGTAATCCCATCCAACAACAGTTTCATCACAAAGAGGAGCGAACAATAGTATTTCATGGGGGAAAAAGCAGCACTTCTTTTAAAAAGACATAGACGTATAAAGATGAAAAACAACTCAAGGCAGGAGAGTGAAATGAGAGTAGAACTAGATGCGGTGATAAGCAACTTGGCCCACACATGCCGTCAGAGCATTTTAAATGTATGAATTCGTGAATCACTGGTCACATCAAAGGTATATCCAGCTAAAACAAGTGAGTGGGTGAAGAATTTTACATATCATTCAAGTTTTCTTCACAGCCAACGGTTTAATTCATTTACATTCATGCCCTGCCACGAAAAATTATCTGCATTACAATGCAACTAAATAATCTACAGCACTGATCTACATACATAAGCAGATTCTATACAGTAACACTGAATAACATAAAGCTACAGTCCAGTTTGTTACAATAACGCCTGTAGTGGCAAACAACTCCTTAACTAATCCTAAAGCTCTCAGGCAGATTAGTCTCCCAAAGAATAACTCATGCGACACAGATTGCGTTAACAGCAACTATTTGCTTTATTAGTATTCTGCAAAAGTAAAAACTCACAGCATATTAATGAAATTGTAATCACATATTATTTTGTCTGTTTTGCATATGACCTCGAAGAAGTAGCATGTGCTTTTTTTTTTCCCCTGCCTCTTGGCAAATCATTAAATAACAGACCAATTAGCATGCCATCTCAAGCTAACTCTGAAAGTAACACTCGGGTTTTCATAGCATATGCAGTTTTCAGAGACCAAATAAAACACTACTCACCACTTACAAGAGAAATGGATCAGAGCTCAATTTCTCAAATGGGAACCACCTAAATTTGAAAAATGGCAACTACAGGATTCTGAAAAAAATTACCTCAATCAATCACACACTATTTAGAGCTCTCTGTAAATACATCAGTCTGATAGGTCACAAGACGTTCAAGCACCAGACTGATACTTTTGATGTAGAAAATAAAATTATGAAGTTGTTACACATTTTCTCATTATGAACTTTCCTAAGTGTGGCAAGGGTACACGTTCTGAAAGAAAGGATGCACGGCTGCGGTAACGCTCAACACTGACAGCAGGTTCTGCCTTGAAGAGTTTCAGCCTTTCAGAGACCTGTCTTTCAGCCGCAAGACTAATTTCACCGCAAGTTGTGTGCACCTTCCTGCATGCTCCCCTGCTACGTTTCCTTCTTATAAGCAGCTAAGTGCTAAAGAGCTTAAAACGTTATTTGACAGCAAAGAAATTTAAAATACTTTGCAAGTGTAGGTTGGTTTTCAATACTTTGCCTACTCTCAAAGAGAAAGCACAGTAAGAATTCAGCCTTTAGGTGTGGATGTTAAGAAAAAGAAAACGCAATCAACACTAAAGACTGGGATCAGAAAACAACTCTGTCAGAGAAAACACCATCAGGTATATAACTGCTCACTGGTTATAACTGCTTTGGATAAGGGAAGAAGAGGGACATAATCCAGCTGTTTTCCCATCAGATTGTGTCAAAGAAATATTTACAAACCTGGTCAAATTTGGACAAAATAAGGTAAGTCCTGGCAAAGCCACCTGAATGACTTTGTTTACTTACTGGAGCCTGTCTTTGAAAACGGGTGTTTCATGGTATTTTTCTGTTTGTTTTCAGAGGGAAAACATTCATTCCAAGTATTTATTTGATGTCAAAATGTTGACTTAAACACAATGCAGAAAAAAGCACAAGACATCACGCAAGTAATAAAAGGCTAAGATGTAGGGAATCTATTTCCTTCCCACGTTAAGAAGTAGTACAGAGATGTCTCTGCTCTCCCTTCTTCCAGCCCTGATAATTTAACACATCTATTTGAGGAGAGGTGCAAAGGGTCTTTAGTGCACCCGTGCACTCCAATATTCACACAGCATGCTGGATGCCATTTATACGACTTCCAACAGACCCAAGAAGGATTTTGGTAGCAGAGCACAGAAAAAAATTTAATTAAATTTTTTTTTTTTAAAAAAAAGGAATACATTACCTTAACAAAATAAGAAAGAGTTTGGAGTTTTTTACCTCATTACCATTTCATCTTAACATCAAAAGGCTTTTCCTATCAAACACCATTATTTAAGACAGAGTGTAGCCCTCTCCTCATCCACTCTGTCATTTCCTTCTGCAGTTACAAAAGTAATTAGTGTATTTGCTAATAGTTCTTCATAATCTCTATTTCAACAATACTTGTTGGCTTTGTTCACAACTTAGGTTATACTCAGAAAACGTAGGTTGCAAGTTTTTACCCTCAAGAGGTTTTTCTATCAAGGGACCAAAGTAACCCAACTTCACTACAGATAGCTCTGCTGTTAACTTATAATTAAGAACTACAATATAATATGAAAATGAGCATCAGACCTTGTATGTGCTATTATTAAACATCAAAAAACATTCCCCAGAGGTCCTTAAGACAGCTTCTATGATTCAGGTTGTTTTATTCTGAAAACACTAACCTGAAGCCACATTCATAAGCCTTCAAAGTGTATTTAATTTGTATTAATTGCTTTGTTTGCAATTATGTTCAAGGAGAAGACGTTCAATAACAACTTCCATATCTCCAACTTTCTCAAGAACAAATACCCTCCTTATTTTAGAAGACGATTAAAATAATCCCTCCCTGTTTTCCATCTTTAACGCTAACACCAGTTCCAGTCCTTCAACTGAAAAGTCAGTGAGTACAGTTTTAATGTTTAACAACTTTTGCTGACAATAAAAATGAAAAGAGGGTTCAAATATTGTGAAGAATTAAGCATACCTAAGTAACACGCCACACTTCCAATCCAGGCCTGCGTGTCCTCCAAACTTTTACACTGCATTCAGGTTGGAATTTGAGGTTTCTCCCTAGCTAAAGCAGCACCAATTTGCATGCAAAGTAGTTCGCTTCTTCTATGACTATTAAAGAAATAAAAGAAATTCTATATTTTAAGTGGGACTGCTCGTAGCTATTTTTTCCTGAAAAAAACAGAGGTAAAAATAAAATTAATGTGGAAGGACTTTCTGCTTGGCCCTATGCATTTAGTGAGCGAAACACGAGATAACCTGATTACTCCCTGTGGAAAGATCAAGTTTCTTCTACTGGACTATGTCCTGTCTGCTGCTTCCTACAAGTGAAGATCACTGCTCAATTCAGAAGTCTACAGTTCAAACCGGGCAAATGCCATGCTAATATAGGCTCATGTCACCAGACACAAATCCATGGCTTCTTGCCCAGTGGTTAACCATCATGTTACAATCTGCTGTAAAGCTAATACAGACTGCCAGACTCCCTGCCTAAGCCGCAAAATACTAGTTCTCCACCTAGTTTTATTAGGTATCTATGCAGAACACAAATGCTTTTTTATCTTGTTATATCTAAAAACCTGTTCATGTAGATAAGTAATGAAAAAAACCTCCTTCCTTATAAATGCCATCAGTAAAGAAAAATAAAAATAAAGCACCCATACTAGAAAAGGGAGAAGTATAAAATTATTGTCTCCCCACAACTAAGATTGCTGTTTGTCAAAACCAAGGAAAATTTTCCATCTCCCAACTTCTCCTTAGAGATGAACAGTGCCGCGGAAGTAATAGGTTGTCAAAATCAACATGAATAATTTAGAAAGTGTTTTATTGTATAATGTTAATATAGAAACAGCAGCAGCAATTATTGCTGTCAACAGCCTACAGAAATAGGTCAAAAAACATTTTACTGATTGCTCAGTAAAATTGCTCAATACAGTTGCTCCCTCCTGGAAGAAGAATGTTTCTGGCAAACAGTTACAGAACGGGCAACTTCCCTAAACTGCGGAAAATTCTGAGAAGATCCACATCTCCTTTACAGAAAGCCACAGCTTTGGAGAAGCTCCAGCACTCTGAACTAAGAGGCACCTGAAATTTGGGTGAGAAACAGTCTCCATTGAAAGGCTCCTGGAAAATCAGAGATGTTTATTTGCCCTGCCTCTAACCTACTTAACCCAAGTGTAAATACTTGTACTGCGGTCCTGCTGGCCTGCTTCATAAATAAGGATGCCAAAAAGGTATCGCAACAGCGCACTGCCCACTTCTACACAGTAGCTCAAGGATCGCCTGCTCAACAAATATACTAAAAGTAAGCCTGTCTCCAAGGAAGCAGTATTTTTTCCAAAACTATCTTCTGGCAGCCAACCATTCTCCTCACCCATACCCTTCAAAAGGTCCTGAAGGCACGCATCATATTTATTCTATACGTCTTACTTGGTTTTAACACTTCCCTCAGGTCACGTTCCAAGTACCAGACCCAAACCCAGGCCCAGACAGCCGTCTACCCTGAAATCAAAATAAGTATCAAAAGCAAACCAAAAATATGCCAGGACTAAGCGCTGAGTTTACAAGGCTGTCTCACGACGCAAGTGGGAGGCAAGCCTTCCCCTCCCCAAAGAGCTGAGCGACCCAGCAACAAGTGCTTACAAGAGATTATTTGCAAGGCTTCAGCAGAAGTGTTACTATCATATCTGGAAGGAACAACAGACCTGCACACGCACGTGCGAACACGCGCCCAAGAGAGGAGGGATTTTCCCAGTTGGGGCCCGTGGAAGCTCTAAAAAGCAACGAAGACGACCATGAGAGCAGCAAAAGCCTAGCTCATACGCAGAGCCTGCCTGGCTTCACCACACAAACATTGCCATGCTCCTGCAAGAAAGGCTGAAAACTAAAATTTAGCTATAAATAAAATAAAAAAAAAAGAGATCAACATCTCTGAATGTGGTCATAAAAGCGAGGAAAGTTATTTGGGGGAGGGTCAGGGGTAGTGGTGGTACCTCTTTTGGAGTTATCTTAAAAGCCCATAGTCAAATTCAAGGATTTTGCAGCTGGCCATCAAACAAATGTAACTGAAAACCCTGACACCTACCAGGCCTCTCCAGCCCACAGGTGCCTCTGCATGGTTTAGTCATGTTTTATTATAAAAACGACGACAAACGGGTTGACCAAAAATTATCCAAGACTGGAATGACTTTCAGGAAGCATTAAATCTAGTGCAGCAGCATCAACTAACACTAAATGCAGGGTAGGGGGGGCGGGAATCAAGATTTTTACAAGCTGAATAAAACGTGCATTAAGGCAGAAGTAAAAAAAAAAAGCCAATCTTGTTCCCAAGCTGTTCATTTAAATTTTGAAACAGTCTTTGGTCGTTTACATGCCTATATAATGTGTTGACTAATAGCAGCAGGGTAAACAAGAAACAAAACAAACCTTTTCCTGTCAGAATTAAATATCCTCTACCTCACTTTGAAAAATACAAGGGAAAAAAGATGCAATCCAGCAGGTGTGCAAGTTTGAGGAAAGAAGTGTTTAATGATACCAATAAATATGACAAGTGTTATGATTTCTTTTAGTATGCCTACACCTGCACAAATGCTATGATACTACATTTAAATCTCATCACCTGAAAGAAAACAAACATAAGACTCGGCGTTACAGAACCAAATTAAGGGTTTGCACTGAAATACGTTCATTGTAAACCATCTAATTCCAGCACTGTATCTTCTATTCCAATGCTTAGAGCCACCATCACTTATTTTATCTTAAATCTTAAATACAGCAAGTATAAAAAAGAGTGTATAAAAAAAAGAGTGCAACACTGTGGACTACAGAACTATTTCAAGCTCAGTAATAACTTTTGGGTTCCTATTATACCCCTGAAACTCACTCCTGTAAAACTGAAAATACAAGGTGAGAGCAAGTATACCAAAAAAACCAACCCCTAAATAAGATCTAGTTTTCATTTATATTAAAGCACCTTTTTCTTGCAAAAGGGTACTCTAAGTTAGTGTAAGATATATTTTAATGCATCTTACATGTGTGCCTGGGTAGGACGTGAAAAGGAAAATTATGTATGTAGAGACAGGCTACATACCATGAAACAAATTTAAATTTTATCTGTCAGGTCAAAAATTGAGGAACAATCCTAGGTTCAACAAATTTGATGATCAAGTTAACATCTGAGCAATGTCAGTTTCTCAAATAAGCTGTATCACTCAAATATCAGTGCTCTGTAATTTACTGACTTATCTTGAAACAGATTAGCAGTTTTCAGGAATGCATTTGAAGTAGCTGTTAGCTTTAAGACTGCTTCACATCTCATTCATCACATTTCCAGCACCTCATTTCCTTAAACATCTCATGGAAGAAGAATTCTTCTGTATAATATCTTTGCCCCTTTTTTATGCTATTTTTTAAACTTTTCCTGCTAAAATTGGGTTGCAAAATGATAGTTTGTAAGGGAATGCTTACATCTTACCTCCACTCCATAAAATTTATTAGTACTCAACCTCTCATAGAATCATATCTTTAATTTAGAAGCGCTGGGGAAAGGGGTGGAAGTTATTTAAAGTACAGCAATGTTTTTAGTCTCTTTAGATCCTATATAGTAGGATGTCCATACAGGCAAATTAATAGGCTTTGTTTACACTACAGTGCCAGAACAGATAATGGTATGATTTCAAACACCCCTGTTTAAATGTTTGGACTTGTAACTTTCTAAATAAATAACAGCAAAAAACGTTTTAAAAAACAGTATGAAAGACACAAATACTCAAGTTGCACTTCCACACATGACACACATATGGCCGATACGTTGCAGAGAGCCAACATCTTGTATTTTTTTTACAATACATTAGTCAGGTAAAGTGAGTTAAAGTGTACAAGGCACCTGAGTTTTCTTGAACAAAATTCCTTGAAAAGGAGATACCAGATTTTCCAGATTTTGGAAAACAATGTAAGCTTACATTGTTTTCCAATCGTAGAAAGACCATACACTATACTACTGAACTAATTACTCTAAGTCTACAGAATTATTACTGCGGTAGAGAAAATAACAGAGTGCACTTTGCAAGCTCCTCCAAGAAAGAACAGAAGCTGCAACCCATCTGCTCAGCAGATTTTCCTTGACTGAACAAACTCTTATCAACCTGAGCAGAAATTCACCACGGCCAGAAGAGCTGAAATTTCGCTCCTGAAACAGGACCTCCCCCCTGCATGAACTGGATTTCAAAGGAAGCTCGAAGGTTGGTGTTTTGTTCTCATCTTTATTTCTTTTACATACAGGTCGTTGTCTGCCCTCAACACAGAGGCACAACCTCCCCTGCTAAATTAACTGCTCCACGGACCACGTTGCTTATGTTATTCTTCGAACGATGCAGAATGGCATTCTCCTCTGCTGCCATTTGGCTGAATCACAAACATCTGAAGGGAGACATGTGAGAAGTCTGATGTAACTCACTAGTTTTAACATGAAGTGTTTCAGCTATTTTGCGCTGTTACAGCACTCCATACATATGCCAAAGGTCCCTCTCGTCTTCATTTGATGCAGAACTACTCTCTGTGCAGGTGGCAAGCCTGTGACTCACCGTCTTCCTCTGCAAGTTGTCTGACTGGTTAACTTACTAAAATTATTGTTATTAATAAAAACGATTTCCCAATTTCATTCCACAAACAATGTGAAGATTAATTAACAAGATATTTCTGGCATTCGCTGACTTTAACCATTAGTGTTTGGCAAGGTGAGGACTCACTGAATGCTACAAGGAAGAGCACATCCGTAAGATCCTTCCTGAGATATTATTTATGTTACCCAAGATGCCAACACGTCTCTAATTAGACAAACCTTTTTTTAGCTCACAAAAACACCAATATGAGCAAGCCAGGAGGAACTAATCTGTCAACACTAGGATTAAACAACATAGCAAATTACCTGGATTACTTTCAAGGCATGTACAGAAGCCTGATGCTAGTTGCCACATGACAGAGTCAAATAGTCAGCTGACAGATTTTGATTCATTTTGAGTTGAATGTCCAGTCCTTCAATCCTTCCCACATGAAAATGTGTTAAATTCTATGTCTATCCATAACATTGATAAAGGAATTAATACAGTGTTACTAGACACCCCATGCTGAAATAGATCCTGCCCTGGATCTGTTTTTAGGATACTTGAGTCACCCATTACTAAAAAAAAAAAAATATTTAAAAACCCCACCCAAACCTTACTGTCCCACTAGACACAAGGTTTTTCTACATCACTGTGCGCTCAGCTGCTCTTTTTTGAGCAGCTACTCCATGTTCAATACAGTTTTTTGTAATAAAAATTGTAAGTATTATGATTTTTTTTGTAATAATCATGTCACACTTTAGAAAGAAAGTCTGGCCTTCAACCTCTGATGCTGTGCCCAACTCTCAAGAGTCTCGAAGATGAAGCCATTTCTCCGTCTCTCTGCTTTCTGACTCTAGTAGACAGAGACAGCTTATTTAATTTCATCCAACCACACCAAAACCAAGTTCATCATTATTGCAACATAAAATATTAATGACAAAAACCTAAGTAATACAGAAACAGACTTTCAGAAGTGCTTAACAGAAAAAGGCAGAGGATTCTACAGTTTGGGAAAGAATTAAAACATTCCATCATTCTCTCAACTGGGCACATTTCAGGTTTCCCCTCTACAATTTGCACTTTGTGTGTTGTTCTTTTACTCATTAAATGCTACTGTACTAATACACACTACACACATGGATTTCAGGTCATTGTGCCAACGCTCAAAACCAGGAACGTCCTCCTTCTCACAACTTGCAGAAGGAAAGAGAACAAGCAGATGAAGGCAGAGGCAAGCCCTCACATAAACAACCAAACAGCTTTGTTCGTCAGGCTGGGCAACAGTAATACAGGATGGGTCACACCACAAGTTCTCCCTTTAGCAGGGATCACTCAGCAGGTTTATACATAGCCTCTGCACAATCATGGTACACTTACAAGGGCAAATCAAATAAGCCAGAGGTCTTAATCTTACTGGAAATAACAAACTGAAGGAGTTACTGGCTTGACCACCCAAGCTAGTTATTCTACAGAACACTCTTCAGCTTGAAAAAACTAAACAAAACCACCCAAAATTGGACTTAAGGGACTTCAATCAGCCTCAAATCAAATAATTTCAAATGACACAAAAACTGGAGAGAAAGATGTTTATGGTAATTCTACAACTTTCCAAAATCCATTATGCAATTCAAGAATACAAAAAAAAGGCAACTAATATGCAGGAAGCAATATGGGATGAGAGGAAAAGAAAAACTCCCAAGCCCTACTGCCCAATACATGAAGGCCAATGCTACAGAAGTACATTAATTTTTCCCAATTCATGCATTTAAATTTTCAAACCCTACCTGTGGTATCTTACAGCAACCATTTTTTGTGCCTGAAAAACATGTGTTTCAGCCTTCATCTGAATTCTTCCACAGACAGTCTTTACAAAAAAGCCTTACTGATTTCAACATTTGAGATGTTAATATGGAGAAGACAGCAGAGTACCCTGCTGATCTTCTCACTCTTTCCTATCCATAATGCATATTACCACCATGGGTTCCGGATTTCTGATCATGGTGAGCACTCTGGAGCACCACAACCTACACCACATGGCAGCACCTGGACTGTTGCTTAGGTCGGGGAGGGAGACTAGATCCTGTAAATGCAAGGACTTTCTTCCAGCGTGGTATTCTTATAACAACTTTCTCATAATGCTCCAGTAGGTATGTTGTGCAAGTTTAGTTATGCAAAACTTTTGAAACATGAGAAAAATGGTGCTAGACAGCTCTTGCTCTTCCTTGAGAAGACACGCTGTTAATTATGGTTCACAGAAGCTTGCACAAACCTCTCACATTCAGACAAGGATAGAGAAAGTAACGGATTGAAAAGGTGAACTGGAAGCCAAAATTCAGAATGGGAGTTTCTGGGTTTTTAAACTATACTAAGGATTCCAAGAGTCCTCTGCTAGGTCCACTCACTAACAGCAACTGCTCTCAATCTTAACAGTGAGAACAGGAGAGAGATGCTTGTGTGCATTCGATCTGAAGGCTCATAAGAATTACTGCATTCAAAAGGAGCATCCTTAAATTAAATTAGTATGAATTTGAAATAGTCTTTAACAGACTTCTATGAAAGAGATTAAGACGAACTTTGAGGTACTTTGAGATCCTCCAGTGATGCAGATAAATGAGATTGTTCATTGATGACTATGTTATCAGATATGAGAGAACTGATGCAAATAGAACATAATAAAGATGACGTGCTGTTTCCTTACCAGTAAGTAGACTAAAATCACCACAGATCATTCAGTATAGAAAAACAGAAGCATTAGTTCTCTCCTAAGGGAAAAAAAGAGTATGTCCAGTTTCTTTAATCATGTTGGAACCACATACTTCAAGACAAAGAAAATGCTCATTTTTCAATACCTCCATTATATATTGTTATTTTGAACACACAAAACCTTCAAACAGTGGCTTACTTGTGGGGATTTTTTATTTGTCTTTTAAACAAGTAACCTGGGAGATTAAGCCAACATCTTGCTTTTTAAAAAACTCATCAGCTGTAGCATCCTGATGACCAGCATCACAAATGAAGACGCAATACTACGCTTTCCCACCTCCCGCTTGTTGTTTTATTGACATGTAATAAAACCAAGTTATACCATGAAAAATGTCACTCTCCAACCACAGAGGGGAAGAAAAAAAAAAATAATCTGTATTTGGCTACTGAGCCTGGAGCTCTACTACAAAAAGTCCCACTGAACACTAATGATTACTTGTAAGGGGAGCGCAGCAAACCTTAGTTCTACTCACTAATAGAGAAGCAAGCACGATGGCTGCCAACTCTTATTTAAGACTAGCTAGATCACAGCCTGCAGTGAAAGCAGAAATAATGTTTATTTTAAGTTGATGCAATGCATAAGGACTCTATGCAGGGATGCTGCCCCCTCATCGGGAGTTTGACCAGAATACTAGATGCAGAGCACAAGCTCTACACAAGCTATCCATAATCCAAAGACTACCTGCTGCTGCTCTGTAACAGATTATTTCTCCCCCAACTCTCCTCACAGATATTAAAAAATTGCTTATGACCTACATCGACAAAACAGTTGCTCTAAGCTGCAACACAGCCTCTTCTCTGGATGTTTTTCCCCCCTTCTGAAGAATGTGCTCTCTGAAAGTTGTACACATTCATTTTCACATACTCAATCTCGGGGCAAGAAACCTTTAAATCTGACATGTCTTGTACAACTAGGTTTCAGTTCACTTGTTATGCTGAGAGGTTAAAATAAGCCGTACAACTAAAAACACAGCACAAAATTCAGCTGGCATAAGGTATTACCTTAAAACCCTCTCTCATTCCATGTACAGGCTAAGATATTCTAAAGCAGCCTACAGTTGCCTTCCTATTTCCCATCTTCAGGAGACTCCCTTCATGTTCTCCTTCCCATTTCCAGCCCTGTTCAGCTGCTGAAAGAAGCAGCAGCTCAGAATACCAGCTGCAATAACTTTGGCAGAATTCCATGAAAATGCCAAGGGGAAAGTACAAAAACAGCAAAAAGAAAAAAAGAGACCTGAAAGCGCATCACAGAGCTGAAATGTCAGAGTAGGGAAGTCTTCAGCTTTGTGTCATCCTTGGGACCATCTCAAGCACTACCTGCATACAGAAAGTCACCAAGAGCTGCTTAGTGCTTTCAATCCAAGCTAGCTGAAAAGGTCAGAGACTTGCATTGCAGTTTAGGGTCTTTCTCCTTCCAGGTGGGAATCACCAGCTTCCTGCAAGAGACAGCTGGACAGTGAGCTATGAGCGAAGCAGCCTTCCCCCAGCTCTCCCCTTCCTGACCACGAGCCCAGGAAGGCAGGCATGGCTTCCCAGTGTTTGCTGAGATATCAGGAGGGTTCAGCTTAAAACAGCACAGCAGCAGCAGCGTGCTCAGCTCCAGAAGTCCTGGAAACACTCAGGAGAGGACACAGAGGCTCCCTCAGTTGCACCCAAGCTAAGCGTTCATCATCACGTTCAGTCTGCAGTGATGAGTTACTCCACAGAATGCAGGATGGAAACTGAGGATTTATTGAAAACAAAGCAATTCCTGGTAATACATTCCCGGTATGTCGATGCATACCAATGGGCCTTTACTGATGGCATAGCTCTGTATCGGCAAGTCACCCACAACCACATTTCTTTGAGAACTGAGTAATTTTGGAGTCCCTCAACCAACAGCACAGTTTTCCCTTTTACTAACATGGCCCCATTATCTTTCATCCCCACCCTCTGGGGTCAGCCAGTGTACATGACATGGTTCTTCCCTCTGCTAACACAACAGAGAATATTATCCATTAACACCAGCATTGTTTTCTTACTTGCATTGTTGCAACCCTGAGGAGAGATGAAGTTATTTCAAGGCAACCAAGAGTATCATTAGAAGAACACATACATAGTTTCAGATATATTTTTTATTTTACTTTGTCCCGTAAAGTCAGAAAATAAGCATCAAATCTAAACTAAAAAAATAAGGTTAAGAAACAGCATAACAACAGTCAAGGACTACTAATATTTCAGACAAGTCATAAGAATGATAACTTGATGGACCTCCTTTGCTCTCAATGTGCTCACTGCCAATCACACAGCCTTTAGCACAGGCCTCAAGCGGACAGTCACTTGGTCTCACGTACCGACCTCTGAACAGGTGGAATTCCCAAGGGAAGGCTCAGCACCTACACCAGCCATGGGCACCTGCAAAGCCTTACTTACTTCCCTTTAAAAATATATATATATACACACTCTTACATAAAACATCCTATTATTTTCAAACGTGGAAAGCATACAAAATAATTAGTCACACGATATAGACTTTATTCCAGCATTTCAATTCATATCAACATAATAAGTTTTTTAGAAGTGAACTCAGTGTGAAATCACATTAAAAACCATTTACCCCATTTCAGAAGTAAAGTACAGCAGTGACCTCATCCCAGGCTCATTGGGAGTATTAAGTATTGGTACATTATCACATAGGGAGTTTTCCTTCCCTCACCATCTCTTGACCTTGGCAAACATCTGTTCACCTTATTGATTTCCAAATGTGAACTACTGTGACAACTTTAGTTCTTCTACAACAATTTCTCAGCTTTTAATATGGAAAACAGAATTATTGTTCTCACCAGGTGTGCCCTTACACATTCATAGCGAATTGGATTCCATATCCATGCTGTTCACCATCTCCGTAAATCTTCAGAATGTATTTGCCTGACAAGGTTTAGAGTCTACAACACACATTTCTTCCTACATTGCATAGAAGAATAAATTAAATGCAGGTTTGTTTTAAATGTCAAGCCATCAGTTCTTAGCCTTTTCAAACAAGTAGGGGATTTTATACCATTTTTTCCTGATGTTTGCAATGTTTCAGGGTGGTCGCGTCACCAGACCTTTTTGGCCTGTTTTCACAGTACTTGAAAAACCCTCTTCCTCAGATACATACTGCATTCTGTCTCCAGCTCAGGCAGCTTTCTCATTTCTAAGATACAAGCTGTCCAAACACGCGTCTACCCACTCTTGAGTCAAAACTTTTTATTACAGTCTGTCAAAAGCAATTAGCCTGAATAAACAGACACCATAAAACCATTTCAATGATCATACAATGTGTGAGTATGATTATACGTACAGTAGTATTTGAAGCACTAAGAAACCGTTTGATCTCCTGCACTAGGGCTTGCGTGAAATAACAAGGTACAGGAAGAGCAATATGAAGATGTTTTCAGAGGCAGCTATAAAGGAGGGACAAAACCATCACTCAGTTTCTTTTCTAGGCTCAGGACCATTCAAGGTCACTGGCAAAGTACTTCTGCATCAAGGGAAACGAAAGAATTAGTAAGAGATGCCCAAACAACCTCCTGAAAAGCCACCACTGCCACTGAAGAGACTGAATTAAAGACTTCTAAGAGTTTAGATCACACTTTCTGTCCTCGTGTATTACCAAAGTAGGCTGAAAATCTGGGTCAGAGCTGTAAGATGGACAGAGATAGAAGTGCTCCTACATTAAGATTCCCCAAAAAGGATGTCTTTCCTGCTCCCCCAAAACAACGTTCTATTTTACTAGAGAAATTAAATAGTAATTTTTTAAAGTCTAGACAGCACAGAGTTTCAGGGCCGTTGCAGAGGCCAGCATCGTGGCGGGCAGGACACAGTGCTCGCAGCCCGTAGGGAGTATGGCCATGCAGGGCTCACCCCACCCTCCCTCCCAGGAGGGGCATCCCTCAGGGGTGCAGCTATGCAGACAGACTGCATTAATTCTCAAATGATATTTTGCAGTACAGTAAGTACATCACTCTGCTTTCTCCATTAATGCAGCAAGCTTGTTAAAAAACAATCAGTGCCTTTGCCCCAGTGCAACTTGCCTGATCTTGGCATTATTTCACTCAAAAGGCACCACTGGGGAAGGAAAAAACTTTAACCAGCGGGGCTGAAAAATCTCACGAAACTATTTCTGTAAACCTGTATTTGGGGAAACGGAACTAATTCTACTGCCTTATCTGTGTGTTAAAGTTTGTGAAGTCTGCTGGGGCGGCGGGGTGTGGAAATCAAAGAAATTATGCAATTTACTATTGCTAAAATTTGATGTGAAGTGCACTTGACAGTAAACAGCAAACTATTGTAAAAGCAAACACCCCAAATCAATTTTGTTTACAAAAATCACTTCTTCAGACCACCGTTCAAGCACTCCTTCCCCATTCTTTACTCTACTGAAAATAGTACGTGGCTACAAAGCCTGCATTGTCCCAGCTGCCGTTCAGTCTTTCACAAATCCCAGCACAATACAAATAAAACCAAGCTTTTACTCTTGGAAGGGATCACTTGTTTACTACATTATCATATAAAAAATGCATGTGTTTGAAGGAAAGGCATTAAGTTCTTCCTCTCTCTTTGCAAAGGACAATTTACAAAAGATGGAAAGTGGAGCCTTCTACCAGAACAGGAGATTTATTTTCTTGCCATTAGTAAAATTGGACCACCTGTAGTAAAAATGCTCCCTACAACAACAGGTCCCTTAGGAAGAAACCAATTCAGGCTCTTCTTGGACAGTAAATGCAGTAAGAAAGATGGGGACAAGACTGAGGGGACACCAGAGGAGGGGAAGGGAAAAGGCTCCCACTTTTTTCTCCTTTTAGCCCACTCTACCTTCAAGGCTTAATCAAGCAGTTCTGTTGAACTGCTTCAAAGGTGGAAATATAAGATAATAGCATCACAGAAAGCATCTGCTGCTGGTCAATCCGCCATGCTGAATTCAGTTTTGGAAACCAGTTGTTATGGACAAACATACTGAGGCAGATCAAATGCAAAGACAGTATCATTTTAAACGTCTATCAAGCTTCAAGGAATACAAAAATAAATACAAGACCTAGAATGAAGTGGACTGTCAAGAATCAGTTTCAGGAACTGGAACTGGAGTCCATCACAATAAATGGTTCCTTTATCCATTTTTTCCCTAAAAAACAATCTTCACAGTCAAAAGATCAGAAAGTAACATCACATTTTCCTCAATACTGACATGTTTCTGCATTAATTCACCTATCAAACCCGACCTTTAGTACAATTAGCCAAAATAACATCCTTCCCAAACTGAGCATCTCATCTTCATAAACTCCTTGAGTACATGAAACCAAACCTAGTTTGAAATTGCCAGCAATTAAATCCTTGCTTTACAGTTTTAAGAAAAAGCACATCCTACATACAGCAGCTCTACAAAATACCTACAGAAAAGATTTCATTCAAAATACTCATTTGTTTTCTTGGATCTGTAGTATCCCTTCACATCCCCCTTAGCTGATCTAAAAAACTTAGTTACTTTTAATAATAACAAACTTGAAGAATCAAAGGCAATGTCCTTAAAAAAAAAAAAATCACTGCATAGGCTATGTAGAATACCCATCTCTCAGCTTTGGGAGGAGAAGGGGGAAGGAGGAGAGAAGACAAAAAGGAAGGAAAAAATACAGCCTTTTATTTTTCCTGCACAAAAAGACTGCTATAACATGGACACTGGTACAGCAATGACAACTCCACCTCATGCACCAGCTAAATCCACTGGGGAATACACACCTGTAGCCATTTATTTAACTTGTGTCCTTGGCAGAATAAAGGGTAGCAGGTGGAATTATGTTCTCACAAACAAAACAAACTGTGAGCTCAGGATAGTGTTCCACACAAACCCACATGTGAAGTGTGAAATGCTCCTTGCCTGACCAGATCAGCACCAGTGAGGAGCATCCCTTCCTTCCCCAGAGGAACGATGCTTCCCTATGAAATCAGCTGCCACTGAAGATACAGAAAAAAAAAACAAAGCGTTCATCTCAAGATAGACCAACTCCAAGCAGATTTTCTGTTGACTTTTTGTTCTGAAGAACAACATTGATTGTTAGATGATGCCAGGGACTGTTAGCTTCTCAAAGTCTGGATGGTGATGAACTCGGCCACCAACTCAGCCAAGAAGCCTGCTCTTCTTCCATCAGCAGGGCTGAGACAACTGATGTTGAACTACCACACAAACCGAACTGAAGGACACGTACACACAGATTACACGGGTTTTACTTTACAGGAACTTTATCCCATTTTCTATTTCTCCACTCGCTTCATCACAAACAAATTACAAAAAGCAGAAAACACGCTTGTCTGCGGTCGGGCAGGCATCAAAACACCGGGAGCAAGCTACAGGATGCGAACGTAACAAGATCACGCCGAGCAACATTTGATCTGGTCGCACCGAGGCCCAATTGATTAGGAGGCATGCATAGGCACCCGAGCCGGCAGTACGCGAGATGGAGCAGCCAAAGCACAGCAACACACGGCAGGAGTCAGGACAAAACTCGACTGTCAGCAAAAATTACATATAGCAGTGGCCTCATTAACATGAACTTGCAGCGAGAACAATAGGCAGAAGACGAAAAAACACCAAACAAAAAACAACCCAAAAACCAAGCATACCTCACACAGAGAAAACACAACCATGAAATAAATAGGAATCTGAAAACTTGAGCCAAAGCCAAGGTGACGAAGCAAGCAAACCTCTGCGTCCCTTTCTAACACCGAACCAACCCTGCCTGCTCGCCCCGGCGTTGCCGCGCTGCAGGCGTGCTGCAGGGCAAGCCGCAGCTGCATCGGTTGTCCGCTGCACAGGCAGCACCCTGGCATCAAACTCGGGTGCAACCGAATGAAAAGGAGCCTGGGTCCATCCGCAAGCAGCCACTGGAATGAAGTTTCCTTTCCCGAAATTTCCATCTGCACCAGAAATTTTTTTTTTGGGCAGTAATCCTGCGCGTTACCCACCTGAGGTTTCAACGTGTTTCAGCAAACACAGGAGGTGTTTAAAAAAACTGCAATGTTTTATGCAGCATTGATTAGCGTGCAGACTCTAAGTTTATACTGCTATGGAAGATGGAACGTGTGAGAAATCAACCAAATCCACCAAATTAATCTAAGGACAGGCTTCAGGATAGTGATACAACTAACTAGCTGTGGCATCATCCTTAACACACTGGTAAGAACTGTAAGAGCCTATAAAAAATTATACTCTTCCAGCAAGGAAACAAGAGACTAAAGCCACTAAGTCTCACATTTACATAAGGCTCTCTTCACACCTGGACATTTTTCCAGTCTTTCTTCCCCAAGTACAGGGGAACGTATAATGGTGACATTACTGGGCATTTCTGTGGGAACTACTGGCAGGCGCACATGGCCATTCACAGTACTGTAAACAAGAAACCTCTTTGCCCTCTTGTCCACCTTCAACACTGACTACTGCCCCAAAAACGACAACTGCAAACAACTACTTTGAGGTTTTTTATAGCTACAGCATTGAGAGTGAAGTCAGCAACAGAAAAAAAGCCTGATTTTGGCTGCTCTTTTTATTACTCCTCCTGACTATAAACATGATTCCAACTTTTTATTTTTATCCCAACTCAACAGAGAATGTAAGGCTACAGCAGCAACAATAAATACCTTTCCAAGAAGGACAATCCATAAGTGCCAGGCAGCCATACAAAACACCATACGCCTCTAGGAACAGAGTAATTTTGAGCACCCAGGAGAGAAAACTTCAAGCGGCTCCTAGTAGTTCTCGTTTACTTTCTTTTAGTTTAGTTACTCTTTAGTTTACTTTAGTT
Organism: Chionis minor; assembly: GCA_013398295.1. Lineage (NCBI taxonomy): Eukaryota > Metazoa > Chordata > Aves > Charadriiformes > Chionidae > Chionis > Chionis minor. Next base: position 24,629 of record VZSF01004333.1, read on the forward strand.
ACTTTACTTTTAGTTCTCATTTTGGCTTCAGCTATGGCAGGGGAATAAAAACTACTATTAATGCCTGCCGTACAAGGGTTGGCTAGTTAAAAACTCAAGACTTAAACCACGTTGAGTACTTCTTGCACAATTACTGCATCCCGCAGGACCCCAAAACTCCCAAGCTTATGCACAGCATACAACCTTACACGCAATGATGCCATGTTTATTTTCAGGGCAGTTTCCTCCCATTTCAGGATGAACTTGGCACAGTGGAAGTGTAGAAAAGAAAAACGACTCCCAGTGTGGCAGGAACCACCCTTGCCTTCAAAGCTGACATGCTTATTTATCCCACACCCCCGAAACTTGCCGCCTGCGACAGCTGCTGTCCCGGATGGCTTGCCTGTGATGCTCTTTGCTCCTTGAGCAGCAGAGCGCTCCAAAGCGGCACATCCACACCGGACAGGCTGGGACCACCTCAGACCCACACAGCCTGCTCTGCCACCAGGCCTGTATCCACCAGAGCATGCGTCTGATGCTATTTGCCTCACTTGACATCATCAGAAAATACGGAGCAGTACCCTCAATAAATCACAAGTGCTGAAGTCGCAAACACATAGTCTCATCTGACACATTAAGGCTAAAATGAAATATAAATAGGAAGTGTTTTCATGCCAAACAGTGCTGAGATTCCAGTATATTTAGGTTTAGGAGTCCAGCCATCAAGTCAAACATTTCCTCCATGTCATGAAATTTCAGATCTGTTCTTTCTGCATCCTGAATCACCAACCACTTCAGTCGAGGTTTTACTAGGCTATTCAAATCTAATTGGGGAAGACGGACGGTGGCACAAATTTACACATAAACTGATCATGACTGCTGCATAAAGCCTTTGCCTCAGTTTCTTCATCCCTGCAACAATGCATCAGTGCTTATCAATATCAAACCTTAATAAGTTCATGCTATTCATATAATAGCAACTACATGAACTCGGTTTGCAAAATTTCTGCTCCCATGAATTCACAGGGACCAAAGACCACCCTCCAGAGAACCAACTTCTGACCAAAGCCAGCAGCCTAGCTTTCAGCGGTAAAGCATGAAGACATCTCCCTCTAAGACATGCACAACATCTGACTTTTCATCTCATTCTTATTCAACAACAGCAACTCAACATTTGCTTTTTGTCAGCTATCTCCATGCACTTCCCTTCCACTACCAACCCAACACCCTGCAACCGCGACTCCAGCAAACATGTGAAAACCATGAGTAAAAGTAACGCTTGGATGAGAACATTACTGCATCCATTAAGGTTTACTATTACTCTTCTGAAAACATTGCTTGCTTTCCGCAAAAGAAAAGCCTGCCACTTGGATGCGAGCTGCCATATCCAGCTGTTCCTCTTCATACTCTTACAGCTCCAATCTTTTCTCCTTTCTAAGGCCCTGACATGCAGCAGATCGCAGCCTAGCGGCATCTCTGTCAGCCTGATTTATTTGCAATTACAGGTACGACAGAACATCTCTTCCAGCAATAACAATGACCAAGGAAGAGACACTGAAAATCGGTGGTACAGTAGCTAGAGACACATGCATGCTGTACACATTCACAGTACGTTCAGCTTGAAGATATGCAATACACAGTCAGTGCTGTATATTCTTCAACTATACTTGGTCTTTTATCCCATCTCCAAGACCAGATTTGTAATTGGCAGTCGTTTAACATCACTGTTTTAAGTATCTACCATTGGCACACCTGATACATAATCAGCAGAGAAGTATTCTGCATCAAGAGAACAGATCACACACATAATGCACATTTATACCTTATTCCTAGCAGATGAAAGTGAACCCCTCTAAGCGATTAAGAAAAAAATAGCATATTTACCAGTGAAACATCAAACTGGGATTATCACCTAGATGACAATACTGACCATGGTTTACTCTTCTTGCATTCCATACCTCAATCATTTTTGCCCTTCCAAGCATCATGTCGGGAAATACCTACAGCGGGTGCTGAAAGCAGACACTGCAGTTCTGTCCAAACCTCTCCTTTTGAGGCTTTTGATTGTAAAAATTTTATGCAATGCTAGAAAACACTTCCATAAAGGGGAATGAGCAGGCTGCTCATTAAAAGTTCTTGAAATTACAGAAACTATGATAGCTATACTCCTTCTTAATTTTATGTATTAAGCAAATCTAAAAAAAATTTAAATTACAGCTGGAAACTCTTTGAACAGATTTGTTGGTTTAAGAAAAACACAAGAATAGAAAATTAGCATTTTACTTAGTTTGCTACAAATTCTGAAAAATAGATGATGCTATAGCATTATCATCAACTTTTCTGCAAGCCACCTGAGTATCTGACCATAAATTAATTTAATTATAAATGGGCAATTTTAATAAAAGACGATGAAGAACTACCTCAACTCAAACATAACATTTGAGCTGTGCTGCTGAACCCAACCATGCTGTTCTTAGGAAGAAGTAAAAGACAACGGCTGAAAAAGATTTGGGTGCTAAGTGAAGAAGATATAACAGCACAGTATTGGATAGTAATTTACCAGAATCACAACTTTCAGCAAGAGAGCATGAAATACAGACACAGTCCTGGAAACCTTTACAGACCTATTAAAAAAAAAGTCAAGGTGGGGTTTATTTACTTTTCCAATTGGGTAAAATTTTAATTTTCAAGAGATGTTTTTGTGTTTGTAGAGTTTCCCATTGAGATCCGTGGCATTCAACCCTACACATGCACAGCCACTCTTCTCATGATTTTGCCTGATGCCATGGAGCTGACATTACATTTGCTTGTGATGCAGACACAAACTATCAGAGCAAAAAAAGTATTATCTGAGCTGTGACACTCCACCTTTGATTTTATTACTCCAGAGATAAATTTTGGGATAGTATTAGCAGGATGAATTTAATGTACCATTTATTGGGGGAGGGAGTACAATAAACCCAGGATTACATTTTCCACTCAAGCAAGCAAATACAAATTCAGAGATACTAATGAGCCCTGTCCATCTGACTCTCTCCTCAGATAGGCACTCTACAGCTAGCCATAATTAGCATTAGTTATCTTTAGTATGTGTACACGTCAACATACAAGCACAAATACCGTCTGCAACCCAAACAGCCTGCAGTGCCATTTCATCTACAATAGGCTTGATATTTCCACCCTGTGGTCATTACCTCTTTTAGCAAGAGTCACCTTACTTTCACACCAATGAAGCTGTTAACACCTTCATCAAATAGGTAACACAAGAGATCATTTGGCAGGAATTTAAAAAAAAAAAAGGGGGGGGGGGGGGGCAAGAAAACTTGAAGCTAGCCTCTATATTTCACCTGAGCAACAATTTCTCTGTTTTTCATTAGAGATTCCAAATAGCACTTAGAAAAAAAACCAAATAAACAAAACCACACATGCACATTTACAGCTTAGGCATTGAGCTCTGCCAGCTTTAGCCTACATCCAAATACAACGTACAAACCACATCAAAATACTCTTTGGATGTCCCCCTTTGCAGCTAAAAGAGGAAGAAGCAGCTACCCAAAAAGAGGCAGGAAACTGTTGCTCGCTCTTGCACTGCTCCTTTAAAGGAGGAACACAACAACAAACCCCTCGAGGTCAGGCCGGGATGCTCGGGGAGCCTGGGTCCCAGCCACCTGCGCGCTCAGCACATTTCCTCAGTGCCGATCCATTCACAACAGCGGATGTGACCGTGCCCTCGGAGGAATGCACTTGTGGATCACACGAGGAGTCACTAAGTGCTTTGTAAGAGATATGGATTGCTTTTACTGGTCTTTCCCAAATGGCCGCATACCATTTTCTGCCTCTATAAAAAGGGGAGAGGTGTAAAAAAACATTATCTCCAAGCTGAACTTTTCTCTGCAAACACTATTTAAGACCATATTCCCCATCCCCCTCATCTGAAGCCTCAACAGAAGGACAGTGGTGTGTAACCACAGCTTCTGGCCACCAATATGGCAGCCCCAGTGCCTCTATTAGACAGATGACACTGGGAGACAGGACAGGCAGCAGCTCCTTGCATGACATCAACCAGTCCCAAGGACATTTCCAAAGTGGTTTGATACTCGCATTTTTCTTTTTAGTATGCACTGTTACATTTCTGACTACGGTTCAGTGACTACCCTACCTTAGGCAAACTAAGCGTCCCTACAAGCTGTCATGGCTGGAAGACATTGTCCCTCCCGCCACCTCTGTGGTTACTGCAACATTAGACACAGAAAGGACCTACAGAGGAGAACAGCTGTTTCCACCAGTCCTTGGTGTGTTTCACATCCAATCACACCCAGCCTGCATGTCTGTAATGGGCCAGTACATTTCAGGCAAGTTCCTGGAGAATATCTTCTAGTTGGGTTCCACCATGGAAGAAGCCAGCCCACGCGCCGCAAGGCCACCCTGCAGCACAGTGCTGAGCCCAGCAAGTCAGCCCATCAGCACCTTCTCCTCGCACACCCTTGTGATATGAACATAAATGCTAATATAGGTACAGCATAAAGCCACGAACTTTAATCAAAAGGGAACACCAATCATCAAGACTCACTGAATTTTTTGAAACTGAAGCACTGCACCAACCCACCCGCTACCACAACAGAAACATACTCCATCCTCTACACTGTTACAAGTTACTCTTCAAGGCTTAACACACCTTTTCAATGGAGTTTATCAACTGATAGCAGTATGTGTGACATAGCCAAAGAAGGCTCAGCATGATTGGTTCCACCTCCAAAAAGGCTCTAAAAAATAGGTGCACAAAATGCACAACCTAGTCCAAAAGAGCTAGGCTTATGGAAGCTGGTCTTTTTTCCTGTGCTTACTTTTGCAAAGTTATTAGAAACAGCCCACAGACCTATCACGCCTGCTGGCAAACTGACAACCACTGCCTTGTAGTGTAGACTGAATTCACAACTGGTATCTGTTAGGGAAAAAAGTCTCCCTCAAAACCATAATAACTGTTACTAACTGAGCAGGAGTGCCTTGCCTTCTAAAAGTATGGGCAAAGCTGACAAAAGGAGGGGGCTAGTAGGGAAATTGTAGTGCCTTGCCACAGCCTACTCTTTGGTCTGGCACCACTTCCCCAGGACAAGGGAATCAGTAGACACTCACTCAACCCCCACTTCAGAAGAACATCATCTTAAGGACTAAGCTTCATTGAGAGAAAATGGTTTCTTTGTGACACCTCAGAAAAATTATCTGTGTGGGAGCTGTATGTGCTCGCACGCGGAGAAGGGAAGACAACAATCCAAGTCAAGTGCACCCACACACTACCACAAACCAAAAATTAAAGCAGGATGGCAGAAGTACCATCCCTGGAGAGGGCTCAAGAGAGGCACTTCTGGAAGACCATCACGGCATGTAGCAGAAACCCATGGCTCGCACCGCAGCTTCGAGGACGATGACTGAAGAAGGGAGGCAGAGAACAAGAAGTGGAGGCGGTGGGAGTAGCAGTGACAGAGCAGAGGACAGACCAAGCAGACCAAACACAAGTTAGTAAGACTTTCCAGCATCAAAGCCAACATAGGCACCTTTTCTAGTGATAATTATTGCAAGCAAAGCATGTAATTTTAACACATCTTTCCCACATCCTCCCATCATTAAGAACTGGGAAGAGAGAGAAATCCACCCTGAAACATGGGTGTGCCTGCTAACCCAGCATTAACAAAATATTTGCTGTATGCATACCTTCAAATACAACTAGGCTACATATTTCAGTTTCAGGCAACCAAGCCCATTTTCTAACTCAGGATTAGTTCTGCTGATAACTCCAGCTACTAAATATGTCAGTGGCGGGAAGGTACATGGACATAACAACTCACTTGGAAACAAACTCCAAAACAGTAACAACCACCATTACATAAAAGCATACGTTTTTATAAAAAAGAAACAAACCTGCGTGTATAACAAATGCAGTATCTATACTCATGTCTACAAAATTAAGCCAGCCTATTTCTCCACACAAGTCATAACATCCCTTGCATTAGCATGGAAAACAAGTACAAAATTAAAAATTTACTGAAGATTGAGGGGACAGTAGAGCCTCGCTGAGATGAAGCACTCTGATTCCAAATGACAAGCCCTCCTTTATTAATACTGCATTTTTAGCTATGTCTAAACAAAATGTCATTTTTCCAGCGCTCCTGTGGTATGCTGCTATTTCCCAAAAAGTCCCAGCTGCCTGTTGTAAGTGCCAACGATCCAGCAATTACAATAAGCATTTCTGAACACCTAATCAAAACAATGCAAGCTGTAGAACTGCATTATTTACTCTGTTCTGCAAACACAGATTCATAACCAGTGTGCTGCTTTTGAAAACAAAGCCATAACATCCTTTCCATTTCTTGGCTGTTTTTTTTTTAAAAAGGGATATTGAAACTCATGCAATTAACTTGTCAACTGTTGGTTTACAAGCTACTTGCCCATTATTGTTATTTATAAGGGTATCTAAGCTTGCATGCTTAAAACCTGTCTAGACATTGCACATTACTACCACCAAATACTGTACATAAACCTGGCTAAGACCGAAACCAAAAAAAACAACAACAGTTACTATTCTGGGAACTGGAAACACTTCTTATTACAATACACATGATCCAACAAAGATGGGAAAATCAGTCTGGGAAATGTCAATAACATTTTTAAAGTATATCAGATAGGGAGCTACCAAGGGTTGGGTTAAAAAAAAACCCAAACAAAAAAACCACACTAAACAACAAACCCACAAAACCAAAGAAGCCACAAAAAACCCACACCCAAAAAGAACTCCACCAAACCAAAAATTCATAGTTTGGTTGTTTATCTTAATTAAGAAACTTTTAAGTATCATTTCAGGTCTGAGAGGAAAATACTGGGGAGGCGGGGAACTTTCTCAGCAGACTAAAACAAACCACTAGCACAGATTTGTACAAACACATTTTAAAAGACACAGGAATTTCAGTTTAACTCTGTAGCTGCTCAGCCCCTGTTTTACTTCTATGTTATTTGCATCTTCTTTTCTCGATACTCAACATTACTGATTACAGAGATAAACCCTCTCTGAAAGACAAAAGGGTGTAGCCAGAATACCAAACTCCCAATGAGTGACACTCACCTCTCCACCTCCAATTTTAACAGCCTCCAAAGTAACATTTCTAGAAACAATAAACATTATTTTAAAAGAAGTTCTTCAGAAAGCTCTGCACTCCCTGGTTTCCCGAAGGAGAAGGTAAAAATAAATACCTAGCAAAGAGTCTCTTACGGATGTAAAGAGCTGCATCCCAGCAGGGCTGGCAGGCTGCCCACAGCCTGCATGCCCTTCTTGCCCCAGATGCATTTTCTCCTTTCAAAGCACAAGCAGAATGACAAAGGGGACGTGGCACACACAATTCAAAACCTGTGATGTTCTTGACATTTTACCAATTTAGATGCCATAAATGATTTGACTGCATAGGACTGAAAACGCAGAGACACTTCCCAAAGGAATTTTTATGTGCTTTTTTAATGACATCTGATTGAAGTCATGGGAACAGTTGGCTAAAAATACTCCCCTTTCTTTTCTGAACATTTTGACTCAGAAAAAACCCATCGGTTCTGGATTTTTGTACCATCTAGTTTAACAAGAAATCTTAGTATCCTACAACACATACTGTTAATTCAAACAAAGCAGTACAAGGTTGAATCTGCAAGGTATGCATTACCAAAATCTAAAGATATTTTAATTAGGAAGTGCTAAACCACCTAAAGATTAATTAGTAGTTGTAAGGATTTCTACCTACTTTTCCACTTGATACTTGCAAGAGATTCACCGGTTTTGCAAAAACATTCACTAAGTTGTTTATTACCTCTTCCCATCAACTTGGGAAAACCATTCAGTTTAGTTTTTACAACATACCCCACAGAGCAGCATATACAGTCTTGCTGTTTTCCTTCCCTTGCAGTTCACCTTCAGGCAGACCAACAATTTGGCTGCTGAGATGATTAAAAGCAGTCCTTGAATTAGGAAGCCAGTGACACCACATGTTTCTCAAAGAAAGACAGCTACAGTGAAAATTAGGGGCGGGCGGTGACGTTTCTTTCGGGTGTTTTTTGCTGGAGTTTGTTGATTATTTTTTCCCTAGACAAACCTTAAGCTGCATTGTTTCTCCTGAAACAAGAATTAAAACTGTTAGAGTAAGACAAAGGCAGCTGAATACCAAAAAAGACCTGACAGAGACAGCACTGACCCGAAGACAAGAAATAACAAAAGACTTTGACTGCACAGTAAATAAGAACAGGAATTTTCATTTGTGTGGAAGACACCCAAAAGCCCCTCAAACCCTGGAGGGACGGCTCCTGACAACACCCACGGGCCAAGACAGGCAGGAGAGCAGCAGAGGAACAGCACCAGTGCTTGGCAAGGGGAGGAGAACCCAAGAGGTCTTCCCGCCCACGCTTTTGCAGAGGGCAAAGTAAAGGCAAGAATTCAGAGCAAATCTGAAGACTTCAGACAAGCACATTACGAACAAAACAAATGATACTTTGATGGAGTTGTGAGATAAGCAAAGGGACCCACAATTATTTCAGTTTTCCTTCATCTCCCTGGACAAGCTCATACCTTGCCAGAAGCCTAATTCCAGGGAGAGTTGCCAGCAGCCGAGGCAAGGGTACCATACTGAAATTTACCTTGCAGATTTCTGATGTGCTCAATTCCTCAAATTTTAAATATTTTCCTTTCCTGACAAGCTGAGAGAGTTGGGGTTGTTCAGCCTGGAGAAGAGAAGGCTCTGGGGAGACCTTATAGCAGCCTTCCAGTATCTGAAGGGGGCCTACAAGAAAGCTGGGGAGGGACTTTTTACAAGGACATGGAGTGATAGGACGATGGGTAATGGCTTCAAACTGGAAGAGGGTAGATTCAGAATAGATACGAGGAAGAAAATTTTCACTCTGAGGGTGGTGAGACACTGGAACAGGCTGCCCAGAGAAGCTGTGGATGCCCCATCCTTGGAAGTGTTCAAGGCCAGGCTGGATGGGGCTTTGAGCAACCAGGTCTAGTGGGAGGTGTCCATGCCCATGGCAGGGGGGTTGGAACTAGGTGATCTTTAAGGTCCCTTACAACCCAAACCATTCTATGATTCTATAGCCAAATTAGTCTCTGCAATTAAAAAGCAGTAAGTAATGAACATAAACAAAGTCTGTGCTCCAGCTTAAAACAACACAGCATTCCCCAAAGGCTCACGTGACCTTTTACACCAGCCTCAGCTGTTACAGAAACACTGGGGAGCTATCGCTCCTAAAATACATTATTTAGTGATCATCCTCACAAGGATTTTTCCTTTTGCAAGCTCAGCCATTTAAAAAAATGAGAAGACTTGGAAATGGGCAAGTAATCCTTATCTGTTAAGGCCATTTACAGCTCCTTATTAAGCAATTCCTTAAAAACTGTTTCTTTCTTTGTTTTAAATCTGTGTTGTAGAGAGCCACAGAGCTGGGTTGAATGCATAGAGCAAGGACAACCATAAGCAGACAGAATCCACATTTGCTCAGCCCTACCCAGCTGCATGGGAAACAATCCCAACCAGCCCAGCCTGCCCATGTCCAGCTCTAGCTCCAGGGTCTTTTGTTTCTGCAAGACTGATAAAAAAAAAAACACATTTTTTAAAGGGTTCAGAAAACTTATCACTCACTTTTTATTGCAATTAAACACTAAGAACAGACACTTTCACGCTGTTTCCTTGCCTAGGACTGCAAAATATTAATGCATTTTTATCTGTGAAACCCCAAACCATTCTAAGCAGTTTGTCACAGAAAACGTAATTCACAACAGGTTTAAAAAAAGTAAGTCAATCAAGTTTAAGGTGTAATTATGTTTTGATAATACCAAAACTGATATCCTAACAAGCAACTAAGTTATGCTATATATGCAAACAGTGTTACTGTCTACAAAACCTTGTATGACCAGACAGCGCTGTATTCCCCTTGGGGCTTGTGTTTCAAGGCACCAGGAATTCCCCACAGGTACAGAATTTAAATCCCACGATTTGAACAGAGAACATCTGAATTGACCTCCTGCACATCACAGGCTATTACATTTCTTCTGTTTACCATGATGAAGCCCAACATCTTATATTTACCTCTTTGGAAAATTAGTTGCGCAGTCTTCCCATCAGGAGGCAAAAAATATACTTCCCTTCACAGCTTGCCCCAAGCCCATACTGTCACATAAACATGTGCCCAGTTTCCTATCTGAACGCTTTCCAGACAGCAGTACTTGGCATGCCTTTCCTTGCCTGGTATTTCCTCCTTCTGGAAGCAACTAGGGCGCTGTTCAGTCTTCCTTTTGATAAATTACAGATCGTTTTTCTCATCTGGTTTTACCTCCAGAGCTGGAATTAAAATTTTTTTTTTTTAAATTACCTCTATCCATCAGAGCTACTAAATCCTGTCCCAGCTCTCTCTTCCCTGAGCCCTTCTCAGAAGATGGGCTCAGCTCCCCAAAACCGCAGCAGACACAAAACAAGGTAACCTCAAATCCATGATGAGTTTACCTGAACTCATTGCACAGCAAAGCCCGTCTGCTCAGTGGTGGAGTGGCAAGGGGGCAGGAGGTCTAGGCAGAGGAGGACCTCAGCGCAGGAGGAAAGCCCTGCAGACAAGGTGACTTCACCCAACGCTAACCCTTCCCATGGCCCATTTTCCATAGGGGTTCCAGGCCTCAACATCCCTCTTTAAAATGAGGAGGGCACTTAATTACAAGCCTCAGTGTCAAATACCGATCGTAGAACAACAGAAAATTCATCCTCCAACCTACTGTTGTTGAGTCTCACAAGTCAATAGCACCATATAAGTCACATTTTGTCTTTCTGCTTGTAAAAGAGTACATAACAGCCTTTTGTTACTCAGGAGTTTTCTTTTAAGTGACAGATTAATTAAAGCTTTCTTCCTCTTATCAGTTAAGAGATACAATTTCCTTAAGACACATTACAAACATTTATGCATGCATTTATATTCAAGCTTGTGCAGCCCCACTCAAATGAAAGGGGATGCTTCAGATGAGCCAAGAAAATTAAGTCAGCCTCAATTTTCAGAGCCTGGGTCTTGACCTTCAGTCTTTTTGCCCATTGCCCACAGTTTTGTTAGCTTCAAAGAGGAACGCAGTAGTTTAGAATTTGTACTGTAGCTATAAATTAATCTAAAGCCGTTTGACAAATCCTAAGTCTCATTTAAATATGTTGCCAGAAATAGTTCAGACTGTGATTCTGAAGTAGAATGTTTTGATTTAATTTTACCCTGCTGTTTATCAGAGCTTATACATTTTCACTCCAAGCCTAGCCGTTCATGGAATTTTCTTGCAAACACCTTCAGAAAGGTATAAGATCCTCTGCCCAGCAGACAGCCTCCCCATAATCAAAGCAGGGACTTAACGAAGCCAGTCGGCCATGACGAGCCAGCAGCTCATTGCGCAGTGCCAGTGCTTGCTATCAACACAGATCATTGCCATAACCCTCCCTCCCCAACCACGCTGCAGAACTGCCCATCGCAGGCATCTACCCCTCTCCTGTCAACACATCTCATCTTGGCCGTCCACCAAAATAACACAGTTTGTGGCCCGACCAAGGGAGTGCTGATTTTTATCAGAGGTGTCGCCTCAGCCTGGGTACAAACAGGCACAACAGGCTGGCAGCGAAAGGTGAAACACTTCACCTCAACAGCTCAGAGATGCCATCACAGTTTTGAAGAACACTATGCATGTAAAAAGGAGAAACTGGCTTTTCAGGCCTTAAGGCTAGCAGGGCAAAAAATACAAGTCCCCACAACTTATATTATCAGTATGAGAAAAGAAAGAAGACGGCACCAAAGTAGAAAGAAATCTAAACATAAGAGAAAGAGACTGCCAGGTCCAGTGTCCAGGTCCCCCAGGGGACCTTTAGAAGCCCTCATAACTCCCTCAACCATTCAAACATACTCTGGGTCCCTTATTCGTTCTTTGACTTTTTAGCCTTTCCAACTCCCTTTCTTATTCTCCTGCATAAAATTTAAACAACAAATTCTAACTTTGGGGTGGTTTTTTTGTTTTGCTTTCTTTTTTAAATAATGTAAAGCTGACATTCATGTTAAGTCATATTCTTCTGGACGCTGGGATTACAAACAACTTCTCATCTGCAAATTGCTTGCAATTAAGTTCCACAAACTAAGCAACACTGAAAGAAGGACAAGCTAGAATTTCAAAATTCTCAGTTTAAGAAGTCTGCTGTTAAGCAACTTCAGATCAATATTATCCTTCTAAGACTTAATGGAACTGAAGACAGAACTGGCAGAAGGATACAGCAATGAAATTAGGATGCTGAAAGACGAGTCATTAAAAGCAATCTTACAGTTAAGAGAACTGGGCAGAGGACAGACAAGGCACACATAGGAGAGCTACAGAAGACTATCAAACAAGCTTCAAAACAACCCAACAGCTTAATGCCTGCTACAGGTCTAGATGCTTACTAATGCCACTCATGTACAAAACCTCGTAATTTACATACTTTAAGTACCCAACAATTAAACTACAATCACTTAACATTCAGTACGTTTAAATTTACAGCACCTATAAAGCAAAAAAGGAAAACACCCAAATTAACGAATGCCCTATTTAAGGCCACTGGCTTTTTGTTGCATTAACAGTTTTCTTCTCTTCCTCAGTTTACTTTCCCCTAGATAATATTGTATTCTCCACTATTTACATAAAAAACTATACAGGTATTATACGGGATGCGTATTAAAAAGAGCTTTTATTCAAGGGAAAAAAAGCCTAGAAGCCATGACTTAGTTTACAAGGAGCTTTGCAGATTAACTACAACATACTCAAACCTGTAACAGTAGTACAACGAAAATCTAGGTCCCCATGTTTTCAGGTAAGACGTAGGAACAAAATTAGTTTTTCAAGTTACCTTTCAAATTACGAGAAAGCAGAATGCTCAGCTCAGTACTCCATATTCCACATCCAAAACTCCAGTTACAAATAAGTTTACATAACTAAGCACAGAAAGAACTCCCTAAGCTAGCTGTTTGTCTCAAAACTGTATTGTAGCATCTGACAAAGCATGGGGTGGGGGGGAGGGAGGGGGGAAAATCAGCCCTTTGCAGAGCCCATAATTTAGAGAAAAATCAATTTTACAGAGTCAGAGCTTCAGAATAGGCAATACCTACTTTAAAAATGTGCTGATAAGGTAAAAGAAGGTTTGCTGGAGGCACAAACACAATGTGATAGTATGACAAGGAGATCAGAACTCCAAAATCCTGGCCCATCCCTATGTGTGTCCATTGGACAATATTTCTAAATTTTGGAGATGGATAAGGAGGCAATTTTTACCTTCACCATAAAAAAGAATTAATGGTATCATTTTTAATCTAACAGCACCAAATGCTAGTTAGCACCAAATAACTGTATGACCTAAATTCAAGCTGTGTATGAGTAAACTGCTGTTTCATACTTACAAAAACCTCAAAGTCCACTATTAATACAGTTCCCAAACAATACAGGGGTTTGCTCACCCTCCCTCCGGCCGCCATCTCGAACTTCTGTTAGACATGTGCTTTGTTTTTTACTCATTGCCATTCCAAACAGTAATTACGTAAATCATACAAACTGCCATACTGGATCACACTGGTAGCCCACTCTGAAAAGGAGCGATTTTTAAATGCTTTTACTAACAGGTACAACCAGTTTTGCCCCATTCCTGTCATATGTTATCTGCTGCGGTTGAATAGATAAGCTCTACTCTGGAGGAAAACAGGGGTGAACAGGGAATTGCTATCTGGATTAGCTCAAAATGGGTCAGTGGGAACTGAATGGAGTTATCCAGCCCTGAACGCAGCTCCTTGAGGATTTTTGCCTTTAATAGTGACTTGACAGTAACTTTTAACTATCGGGAACCAAAGAGGGGTCAGGTGTGAAAAGACTGCCCATGCTCTGCTGCAGGTCACTAAAGGGAGGCAAAGGGACTAACACCTTAAATGCTATTACATCAACTTCAGCAAATGCTATTTCAGAAGCTGGGGCTCTTTCCCCAAGAAGCTGCCTGCTCTTTTAGCTGGTCCAGTCTGACTACTTGTGGCCATTTTCTGACTCAGGTCTCTGAAGCATCTGCCAGAAGCTGACACCTACCAAAAAAGGCACAGCTCATCTCTTTCAAGATGGCACAGGATCATAAAACCAGCCTAGAGAGTGGACAAAGATAACCAGAAAGGCTGAGCTTACAGAGTGGGGGCCACTGGTGGAAGAAGGAACAGCAGCTTTCAGCAGCCAGTTCCTGAGCTAAGGTGGTTGCCAGCCAAAGACCAGCATTTAACTACCGCCTGAAAATAGCAGCCAGATTACAAAACCACAAAGTACATTGGCTCACGCTCTCCTCTGCTTAAAGCTCAGCTGTCCCACTGGTTGACCAGAAGGTTTGCTTCTTTCGGAAAGCCTTGTAAATCACTGCAATCTACACTTATCCTTTAATATTAAGCCCTCAAGAGCTCTCCTGTACTTGCTGGGAGGACCATCAAAAAAACACAGCAAACCAGGAGTCCTGTTCTCAGCTGAAGAAGCCACAGCAACACAAGAGTAAAGAAACGAGCAATACCCATATCTATATGCTCTCTACGGTTTCTATTAATCGATGGCAGGGCAAGAAACCTGCCACACACAGTTGTGGAATAGCGGTGTCCTTACCATCAGCAACTGATTTAAGGTTTGCCTGACTTCTAAAAAGCATCACTTCTCTTAATATCTTTATATTCACACACTGAGACACGCTTGTCATCTGGAAAGCATGTTTTGTAAGCCACTGCAAGATACAGGCATTAATTACACGCTGTGGAGTGTATTGCCCCTTACCCATATTGCCATCATGCGTAATTGTGTTTTGTAATTACTTGAATCATTGTCAAGTATTTGTTCTGCCATGAAGCACAAAATTAAGACAATCATATATCCTCCATATAGCAAGGAGCTTGAGGTGTGGTGAGGTTCTTTTAACACTCATACACGCATACTAACTGGCTGTCACTCAGACTGATCCTCTTAAATAAAGCCATTGTCCCCATTTATTTTGTTTCTCTTTTCTTACATGGCTAAATTCTCACAAGGAAAGTTAGGTATTTCTGGTAACTGGAGGCATCTCCAGAGCTTTTGGAATCTACAGCAGAGCATAGTAAGATTTAATAATCAGGTAGCCATCTAAAGGTGGGGTTTTAATCAAAATTAATAAAAAAGACAACAAATACCCAGGTTTCAGAACTAATGTCACACTACAATCAAGAGCAGAAAAGCGACTTATTTAAAGCTGAAGACTCAAAACCACACACCAGCCATTACTGACTAATATTCTCAGCTGGTTTGGTATCACCAAAAGGGACAGAAAATGTGTTTTCTATACCTCAACTGTAGGTATTTATGAAATAGAGTCAGGGAAGGAGGGCCGATTCCAGATCAAGTTGTGTGAACAATGGCCCATCGGACCAACTCCATTCAGTTTTAAACAAAACAAAACCAAAAAAAAAGCAGGTCAGAGGGAAAGTTTTGACTTCTCTGAAGAGCAAGTCCTTTGTCTCCGAATTATTCCAGGCTCGTTATCAACATTGCTGTTGGCAATCCTCAGCCTGGCAGCAACTGTTGTAAACTCCCATCGCAAGAGCCTGCTTTAACAGTTAACCAAGCTTACAGAAAGTAATTCGGTATTTTTTCAATTTGCTTTACTTTTAATCTTCTTACACCACGGGATTTTTTAAAAATACCCTGAGTTTAAATCCAATAACACAGTCCTAGACTTACATGTTAAAACCACACAGACAGCTCACCTAACAACTTCAATGAACCTATTACCATATATAAAACCAATTATATTTTTATCAGTAGCAGTCTAGAACTCTGTCTCTTCATTGCCTGGATATAAGGAGGTATGTAATTGACTACTAGTTTAATATAGCCTATATACCAATATAACATATATACAGAGATGCACGCATATGGTGATTTTAATGTCAAATATTAAATATTTAAATACACTGGGGATTTAAATACATTTGCATACATTATATTGACACCTTAGATGATTTTAATACATGTATCCATACATGTGTATACATATACATGCACATTTGACACATTAATGATTTTTTTTTATTAAACCCAAATACAATTTTTTCAAC
This sequence comes from Chionis minor, assembly GCA_013398295.1. Taxonomy (NCBI): domain Eukaryota; kingdom Metazoa; phylum Chordata; class Aves; order Charadriiformes; family Chionidae; genus Chionis; species Chionis minor. The sequence goes on from VZSF01004333.1 coordinate 40,769, forward strand.
TCCTGATTATTACATACTTTTTTTGAAGATGTGACAGATGTCAAAGTGACAGTCATACAGAGTATTCAGAATTAAGGATGTAAATTAAGCCTAGAGACGCTACCTTAAAAATAAACAACTAACAGCTTGGAGAGACATTTCAAGCCAGAGGTGATCCAACCAAACTGCGGATGGAGCAGCTGGCCCAGCGAGGTTGCACAGTCTCTGTCCTTGGAGCTCCATTTTCAAGACCCAACCGCAGAAAGCCCTGAGCAGCCTTGTCTGATCCCAGAGCTGGCCCTGCTTTGGGCACGGGGTGGACTAGAGACCTCCTGAGGGATTCTGTGATCCCATCTACTAATTTTTTGACCAAGACTCCACACCCAGCAGTTTGTATTAGTTATTTTACTGAGTCACAAAAAAAAAAAAAAAAAAGATTCTGCCCAGAAAAACAGCTGCCAATTCACCAAGCTGTTAAATGAAGTTACCCTGCTTCTAAGTTATTGTCCTAAGCTCTGTATTGGAACAGGACTGCCAATTAAAGGAAGTCATCATACCTTTTCCTCATACAACTTACAAACCAAACTGTTTATTATCCTTTATAGTTTATTAAACACCTGCAAAGAGAAAGTCATTAAAAGCCATGGAAGATGTTCTATACTTCTTGTAGGCTTGCCATACAAGTCAACACTGATCAATTAAAACTGATTAAGAAAGATCATTTGCATCTGTCACGCAAACAGCTTGTGAAAAAAGTTTGAAAATATCAAAATCTTGTCAGTTCCCTCACATTTTCATACATGTTTTGGGAAGAAGTACATGAGCTGATGATTCCCTCCTCCCCCAAAAAAGCATTTCAAGAGAATGCAAGTCTTAAAATTGTCTGTTGCTCATTAATCAAACAAAAGACAAACAGGGGGCGGAGGGGGGAACCTGCTTTTTTACTCCTGTAACTTGTCCACCTGACTGCCAAGGATCCTGATGGCGCACCAGAACCCACAGCTCCTGCCCTGCCCCGTTTATCCACGCAGCTGCCCACCCCAGCACAGCAGCATTTTAAATAGTAAGTGCAAACGGGACCCTTCGACAAACACAAAGCCTTTGCCAGGGGAATTCAGGAACAGAACCAACAGGAAAAGAAACCAAAAGCCTGTAATGGAAGCAAAAGGAAAGGCTTCCTTCCCCTTTCCACATTGCAAAGTCATTTCTGAAGGTCCGCTTGAAAACTGAACAGTGAAGAAAAATGCTTTGGGTGTCCTATTTTAAAAAAATGAACAAAAATAATAACCTATAAAGCAGTACATTACCCAGTTTCACAAAAAGCTGTCAGGCAATATAGCTTCCATCCTCTAACTTTCTGAGGGTCAGCTTATACGATATCAATGTTGTAACAACTAGATTTCAGTCGGCTGCTACAAGTCTTTCGCTTATAAACATGGAGCTAGACCGGCAAGCTGAACAGGCACGGCAGAAATCCCGACAATCTCAGTGTGCTAATTAGAAGAAATCTTGATTTATAAAACTGGGATCACTCACACAAATTCACAAGGATAGTTACTGCATGTTGCATTTACTTACTGAAATCAGACAATTAACTGAAAGAGATTATATGGAAAAATAGCAACTGAAGAATACGACAGTTTCGCAAATTATGAGAGCTCTCGGCCAATAGATTTCCTAACCCCAGTAAGTATGATTCACACAAGCAGCAGAAGCAACACGCTAAGCAACCACGACATCACTGGGGCATCACTAAGGAGTATTTCCTTTAAAGCCACATAAATAAATAAATATTAATCTACCTGTAATTTTAGAAAAGAATTCATGTGTAATATAGGAAGAATTTGTTTTGTTTCTGCTTTCCCTCTTCCTTATACTATTCCCCATGAAAGCAGAGTACAGGTTCTTTGCTGCTTTTCAGAAAGAATTTATTGAAATGGCAGGAAAAATATTTCGTTTCAGAAAAGAGCTCTAAAGAGAATCTAATTCAAACATCCAAATTTCACACTTTAGCATATGAAGGCAGTTCAAGTGCGGTAAATGCCTGCATGTATGAAATGTTTTAGTATTATAAAAGCAGTCGCTTATTCAAAACATCAACCTAAGAGTATCAAGACTAACAAATGCCTGATCACAAGACCACCAGATATTAAAACCTAACCCACTATGAAACATTAAAAAAAAAAAAAGAGAGAAATGCAACACCTGAAATGTTCCTATGGAATGACAGAACACCATCAAAAGCTTCTGCAGGAACATCGGTGCCCATTTCAGCAAATGTTTCAAGGCAAAGGATGTCTCTGAAAATTCTGGATATCACTAAGGCAGACACCATTGCAGAGGTCTCTGAACACAGACTCCGCCAACAGTTTTTTGGTGCAAAATGAAGCCCCTTTCTCGCACAGCACCTTCACAGTGGCACTGCCTGCACACCTATCCGTAAGGCCAGGGCTAGAGGGGCCAACAGAAACGCCCACCCCTCCATAGTCTATCCTGAAGCACCGTCTCAATCGTAAAACCTCGTTTATTTTTTTTTTTTTTTCCACCTCAGCTCCGCACCCCAGGCAGAGCTTCCCTGCCGCTGCCTTTAGACAACAAACGGTCGCATCAAGCTGATAAACCCCAAACGAGTTTTGTAACTGGAAGCTGTAAAACCTCTAAGCGCCTTTACAGGCGCGCCGGGCTGGATGCGCCCTGCTCAGCGCTGGCGGGATGACGGCTGGAGGCGAGCAGCGCCCGTGCCCGGCGGCCTGGGCGGCGCGGCCGGGGAGCCGGGATGCAGAGCTGCCCCCTCCCGCCCGCCGGGGGGTCCCTCCCGGCAAGGGCACCCGAGGCGCAGGCCGGCATCCCCCTGCCCACGGGGACAGCCAAGCTTCAGCCTCTGCTTTGAGACCCAACGTCGGCATCCACCTCACACTCCCCTCGACACAAGGCGGGGGGGGGGGGGGGGGGGGGGGTTGGAGGNGTGGTGTGTGTGTTAATACCAGAGGAGGACAGAAGCTGAGGTCTGGCAACCAAGGACCGCAGGAGACCAGGAGATAACTCTCCCCTCCCACACCTTATTTTTGGGGATTTTGTGTTTTTTGGTTTGGGTTT